>CM076577.1:680717199-680997410 GCA_034641835.2 Pinus albicaulis
GGGAGTTGGAGCTTCCCTTTGCATCACAACAATAATAAGATGTGGTTTTCTCCCTTTATGGGTTTCCACTTACATCTGTTGTCTCTGTGTGTGTTTCTTATGTGTTGATGTGATTCTTTCAATCTGCTTAATTGGTTGCTGCTCTCAACATAAGTGTGGTGTCACATTAATTTAATATTGGCTGCAACATTTTAAGACTGTTTATAAATTAAGCTGTAAATAAATTTGGTGGAAATTGTTGAAAAGCTTATGTATGTAGTAAACTAATTCACCCCCCCCCCTCTCAGTTTAATTAAAGATTCAACAGGTTATAATCATGATTTATGATGTTTTCTGACTATGGCTCTTGTTATTCTTTGATATGTTATCGAATGATTGATTAATGCATGGAATAACTAGTGTCATTGCATCTACTTGAGAGAGAATTAGAAATTCTTGGTGATTTTGAGATGAACTAAAAATATTTATACTAAAATATGAATTCATGACCTATAGATTACATTTTTACCATATATTTGACAAAATGTCTAGTGTGTTCTAAGAAATCTAGTTCAAGTTTATTATTCAATTTTGAAGGTTTAGCATTGTTTTTATGTCAAATGGAATTATGGAAAGTTACAAGAATTTCTAGGCAATGGTCTGGAGGCTATCTAGGAAAAGTGTGTTGGATCTCGGGACTGTAGGCACTAAACTAAGAAATTTAGGTCATAATCACATGGAGGCAAGCCTATGCATGCAGTTGGAGGTCTATAACTGCACCCTCATCTTTTTGTGCATGTTGTTGGTGTGTTAAGTCAGTGAAAAAGGGGTCCAGGTTAGGAATTGACCATCTAGGTTGGTTTATAGCCTTTTGAGTGATTTGGGGTCTCTGAGGGGTGTTAATAAAGTTTTTGGTATGTCAGCCCCACTTTCATAACTAGAACTTGGAGGTTGGGTCATGTCATAGTAGAATTTTGCTTCACATTTACCCAAAGGGCTTGTAAAAGTAGGTAAATGTAGGTGGTGGCATATTAAACTTACGTAAGAAAATTGCAATCCCTTTAGTTCTGGAATCTTTATAATATTCAAGCACTTCGCACAATGTATCAACCTTAATTGTTCCACACCTCCGCACAATAGTATAACAAAATTAATATGTCATAATATGATCTTAATTTAGAATAAGTTATTCTCTGAGCACATCCTCTTGCTAAGTAATTTATTCCTAGAGTGTTAAATTAGCCTTATGCACAACGCAGAGGAAAAATTATTGACTCGATATAGTCCTTACTCCCACACTTCACATACACCCTTTCTCCACACAACATTATAATAGCAGCTACCCCCCCCCCCAAAAACTCTCCCCGCCATGCGAAATGTCAAGGAAGAAAAATTGACTTGATATAGTCCTTTCTCCTTCACTTACAACATACCCTTTCTCCCGCCCTTGCCACACACCCTTTCTCCTGCACTTGCCACACACCCTTTCTCCTACACTTGAATTTGAAACTTGTATAATTAGATAAATGGAAAAATATATGTGAAAATAAAATTCATTTATTACAATGTGGATAAAAATTCATTATGTGGAAATAGCTTAATAAATTTTTCGTTGTATGAAAAATAAATTCATTACTGATCTAATACGTAATATTGCTTGATATCTTATTCATGTGAATTTCGACACTCCGCACAGCGTATCAATCCCCACAAAAAAATTTGTAAATTTTCAGGCTTAGTATTCCTTAGCATACGCAAAATATGAATTTTTTAATTCCACACAATGCACAAACTTTTATTTCCGCATAAATTCCCATCTGCACAAATAAATTGATATAAATATTGCTAAGTATTTAATTTCCAAACTCCGCCAAATGGACAACTTTTCACTTCCACATAAATTCCCCTCTGCACAAATAAAATGATATATAATATTGGAATGTGAAAGTGTGGATTGCTCATTATTTGCTTCATATGAATCTTGATATTTCTCATAATTTTAACAAGTAACATTTCTGAGCTTTCCATTGTGCAGAGAAAATTTATTTTGCGAAGAACTTTCATTGTATTATTTCACTATGCATAGAGCTTTTATTGTTTGAAGAGATTTCTGCGAAGAGTTTTTTGCAATTATATTTCATTGTGTGGAGATATTTCACTATATGAATAGATTTGTGCAAAGAAATTTCATCATGTGGAGATTTTTGTGCGGAGATATTATTATGTGGATAGATTTCATTGTGGGGATGTAATACCCCTGATTTACAGGTTTTATGTTTTTGTAAATAAGACCAAGGTCTAGGTGGACCTATGGAACAATTATGTTGTTAGTAGAAATATATTAAATTAATAATTATTAATGAAAGCTCTGGAAATTTTGTAAAGACGGAGTAATTAAGATCAGGAAATTCTTATCCATGAGGATAGGATAGAATTTCAAACTTTCCAAAAATTCTCCAAAAAAAACATTTGGAGAAAAATGAAAAAATATTTAAATTAGATGGGAGAAAAATATCTACTAAAAATCCTCGGTAAATAGGAAATTTACAGGGAAGAGGTAAGAAATAGTGTGTTGAGGAAAAGCAAATTTTAAAGTAAACTTTTATGGAAAAAATAAAATAAAAGCCTCAACTATGGGAAACAACAGACCACAATAACGGGACGTCGTTATGGAAACTTGCTGAGCAAAAGTGGGGTCAAAAGTGCCATCACTAGAGTGGCAAAAGGTTGTCAACACTGGGGAATATTGATCTATGCTCGGGGGATAGATCTGAGGAGAAGCTCCTGGTTGGGAGGAAAATTCATCTTTACAAATTGGCATGCCATGTGTTTCAGTTTTATATTTAAACTTCTTATGTTGTTAGTAAAGGCTAGATCATAACTCTGGTCTAAATTAATAGACAAAATTCTACCTTGAAAGTATGGATTAGTAGTATGTTAATAGCCTATATCTGGTTACTGTTACATACAATATTAATACTGAAAGCTAAGGTCTTGATATAGACAAGTGGCATGTACATGGTTAATAATATATACAGTATTAGTGATGTGTATTGTACAGTGTCAGCATTGTAAGTAAATACAATGTAGATACAGTCTTCCATACACAAACTAAGTTACTATAAGTAGCTACAATTATAGTATGTGAAATTATAAACCCAAAGGGTTATGGATGTATAGTATTATTGTGCACCTATTATATATTTGTGAAGGTAAAATAAAAATGACAACTTGCATCAAATGACAGAAGGAGATACAGAAGGTATAAATTATTGATACATGAAAACATCTACTAGAAAACTAAACAAGTAATCCATAATTAAGAATGAGAGAATTCTGGAGATTTCCATATAGCAAATGAAATGATTCAAAACTGTGGAATTCATTATAACATCTGAATGTTCGATACCATTACATATATATCTGTCATGAATATCATAACTCAGAATTCCAAGTATAAAATATATAAATTATCTAAGTACACTAATCCTGGAACATCCTTGAGGATCTCATTGTCATATGTATATGACTAAGTGAAAAATAAGAAATATTACATCAATTTAATTTATTTTCAAAGGCCAAGCTTGGTGCTGACCTATAAACTCTAGCAACACCTGTCTAAGCTATGTGCCAGAAGAAGAGACATCACAGAACAACATGCTACCGACTTGAGAAAGAATATAGATGGTAAGCATGGGCGGTGAAGGAAATAGTTGTGTCACGCAAACCAACAAAAAACTTAGAAAGTATACTTGCAAAAGAATCAAAATGCGAGAGTCAGAGAACAATCATATAGATTAATAAAAAGTATTATAGTGTACAAGACAGGAGGATAGCTTACCTGATTATGTTGTCATCCTTGATTTCTCCACCTACGCATGCAAATTACAGAATGTTGTAAGTAAGGTGGTCTTTCAACATGTGCACAGGAAAATAATAAATAAGTAAATACACAATAATCTAATGTGTTGGTTCTAACCTAAAAATGATGGGATGTCATCTTCTTGATAAAATTCAGGATCTGAGTCAAAGAGTAAACCTCAGTGGTAACTTCCCATATAAAAAAATCATATTATAAAAGGAAAAACCAAAAGCTGCCAACGCAACTACCATGAACAGTGCAAGTAGGAAAAACCCAAAGTCACAGTATAAATCCATAACTAAATATAACAGAGTATTAACTATAGGATCAACGCAGAAGTAGATGAAAGCCTAATGCATATACATGTATGCTCGCAAATCATGAATAGGAAGAAATCAAATCAGAGCAAATCTAATTTCTATTGTAAAACCATAAACTATATTAAACATAGGAAACAAAATTCCTTGGGGAACACAAATGAATTAGTAAACTATCAAGTAAATGTTTTGGTTTTTAAGCTCATGTGGTTATCATTTATTGAAGAGCTTCCCAAATTATCCACAGTATTAAAGTACATTTGTCGACTTTTCGAATCCCAATAGGGATCCATCTTCAAAACATTTGAATGAAGGATTAAAAGAAAAGTTTTATGCCATTAATAATGAAAAAGAATAAAAAGAGTCAACCGGAATTATTATTTTTACTTTATATATTTATTGTATAACCTATTTAATATTTTTAATTTAATTAAATAATTTTATTTCTAATTTAATAATTTTTTTAATATATAATAATTACTCTTAAAATAAACTAATTTTAATTTAATTAAATATTATGTTTAATAATAATAGTTTTATTTGATAATATCCATTTATTAGAACTCATAAAAATAATTAATACATATAATCTAACTTAAAATTCTAAAACATATTTTAATATGAGATTTTAATATAATTAGTAGTCAATATTATTATATATTTATGTTGTTATAATTAATTAATAATTAGTAAAATAAACTAAATATTTACTAGTTAATATAGCATTTATTTAATAAATAAATATTAATCAAGTAAATACTTATTTATTTTTTATTTTATTATACTGTATAGTTACTAATTTAATTAATTTTCTTAATTTGATTTATTTAATTATTATTTAATTTTGTTAGGATTTATATTAGGGCTAAATTTTAATATTTTCATTTATTAAGAAATAAGAACTAATAATATAAATAATCAAACTAACAAAAAAAATCCCTAGAACTTTTTAAGAGATGGTAATGAATTATTATCTATATTTCTTATAATTAATAAGATAAGAAACCTTGATTAATTAATACAATAAAATTAATACAAATAAATTAATTAATTATTAATTAATATTAATATTTATTTAAAGAAGTAACTAAATATTAATAAGTAAAAAATTATTTATTTAATTTTATTTTTATTAAATATTATAATAATAACCATTTGATTAATTATGTTTATTTAATTTAATTTTTGTTAGGATCTATATTAGGGTTATTTTTAATTTGAGATTTAAAACAGTAGATACTAGTAATAATTATTAATTAATTAAGTTTTATTTTTTAAGAAAATAAAAATGAATTAATGGGGTAATTATTAAAAGAAAATACTTTAATTATTAAAATGACTTTAGAATACAAAAGAAGAGAAATAAACCTGAGAACTTATACTTGAAAACTTATACATGGGAGGATGGTGCTTTGGAGGAACAAATTTGTCGAAGAAGAGGTCACCAACTGTCACTAATTTCACATCCCCCATCTCTATTAAGGTTATAAGGATGTTTTATAATCTCAAGGGCCTCTCTCACTTTCCTTCTTTGATAGTGCTCCTCTCTGGCAATGATCCTTGCATCTTCAAGACGCACTTGATGTTTAGTTTTCGAGTGTTCTGCAAGGGTTGAGGTGCGAGATCGCTCATACTTAATATTGGCTTCGTGCTCTTTATCTAAAGCGAAAGCCCAGTTTCACCAATATAAATTTTCCCACACGAATAGTCAATTTTGTACACTTCTTTAAGTTGTTCATATTGGTGAAACCGGGCGTTCGCTTCAAATAAAGAGCACAGAGCCGATATTAAGTATGAGCGATCTTGCACCTCATCCCTTGCAGAACACTCCTCGAAAACTAAACATCAAGTGTGTCTTGAAGATGCAAGGATCATTAAGAGAGAGGATCACTATCAAAGAAGGAAAGTTGGAGAGGCCCTTGAGATTATAAAACGTCCTTATAACCTTCATAGAGATGGGGGGTGTGAAATCAGTGATAGTTGGAAACCTCTTTGACAAATTTGTTCCTCCAAAGCGCCATCCTCCCAAGTATAGGTTTTCAAGTATAAGTTCTCAGGTTTGTTTCTATTATTTTGTATTCTAAGGTCGTTTTAATAATTAAAGTATTTGCGTTTAATAATTACCCTCATTAATTAATTTTTATTTTCTTAAAAAATAAAAATTAATTAGTTAGTAATTATTACTAGTATCTATTGTTTTAAATGTCAAATTAAAAAGAGAACCCTAATATAGATCCAAACAAAAATTAAATTAAATTAAAATTATTAAATTAAATAAACATAATTAATCAAATTATTATTATTATAAAATTTAATAAAAATAAAAATAAATAAACAGGTCGTTGGATAGTTCCATAACACCATGGATGGAAAGGATCTGCCATCTCTGTGAGAATATGAACATCGAGGATGAAAATCACTTCCTCTTAGAGTGCCCTGCGTACAACCACATTAGAGCTCAATTTCATAATCTTTTTGCACAATCGGAATCTTCCTAGCTTCCTTAAGATGTCAAATTATAGTGAGCTCAGGAGGCTTCTCTCCAAGCTTTTTGAGCATAGGAATAAAATCTTAAATCAAACTAAATAACTCTTTTCTTTAGGTCCGATAGACCAAATATTAGTCTCAATGGACGTTCACCATCATCATCATCATCATCAAATAATTAATTTATATGTATTAATTTTATTATATTAATTAATCAAAATTTCTTATCTTATTAATTATAACAATTATAGATAATAATTCTTAACCATCCCTTAAAAAAAGTTAGGGTTTTTTTAGTTAGTTAGAATATTTATAATATTAGTTCTTATTCATTAATAAATAAATATATTAAAATTTAGCCCTCATATAAATCCTAAAAAAATTAAATAATAATTAAAGAAATTAAATTAAGAAAATTAATTAAATTAGTAATTATAAAACATAATTAAAAAAAAATTATTTACTTGATTAATATTTATTTATTAAATAAATGTTATATTAATTAGTAAATAGTTAGTCTATTTTACTAATTATTAATTAATTACAATAACATAAATATATAATAATATTGACTACTAATTATATTAAAATCTCGTATTAAAATATATTTTTTAGGATTATATATATATATATATATATATATATATATATATATATATATATATATATATATATATATATATATATTATTTTTATGACTTCCAATAAATGGATATTATCAATAAAACTACTATTATTAAACATAATATTTAATTAAATTAAAATTAATTAAATTAAAATTAGTTTAGTTTAAGAGTAATTATTATTTTTTTGCTAAGTTAAATTAATCTATTATCAGTAGGAAAATAATGTACAACTGGCCGAGGCCATTACTGTGCCTTCAGAGAGGCAATTAGACTGACATTGACTGGAATAGGGCAGCCCTGCAAGGGGCGCCAACTTGAAGAACCCAGAACATGGAAAAATCCCACGCAGGGGATCGAGCTAGAAAAACTTGGGTTTGTAACCATACATTTTGCTAAGATCCAGACTGGAAACTGAAACTGAAACATGACTAGACTATGAAACAGACTGGAACTGAAATTTACAAAAAGTGTACCAGTATTGAGATTGACATTGATATAGCAAGACAAGCCCTCCACGAGGGTAGCGAAAAAACAGAAGCAACCAGCAAGAAGAGACGAGTTACTCATCCGGCGGGACCTCTTCAATCCTGCAGCTGTAATCTTCTGGATTGCTGTGATCATGGGGGAAGTCGTCATTATGGTGAGCAGCCTCAACAGCCGAAGCATGAACACGAACAGAGTCCGTCTGCAGAGCCGCCCCGGAAGCCTCAGGCTGACTCCCCACGCTTTGCTGCACCTGGTTCAAGTGAGTACCGGCTTCAGGAACGGGCTCCTCAGGCGGAGTCTCCGGAATAGGCTCCTCCAAGAAGACCACGGAGATGGCCACCGTCACACGAGGCTTGTTCAATGCACAATCAAACGAGAAAAGAGCAGTATGCGACTGAGCGGGCAGCTCATCACCTGAAGGGGAATCCAATCTTCGACCAGAACGCAGCAGACGCCCCCGGAGGAGGCGAGGGAGACAGTCAGAGTGAGAGGAGTCGTCCGAGGGTGAAGAGGAGGGAGAGGGGGACGGCCTTCTGGCAGAGCGCGAAGACCCCCTCCTGCACCTCATACGCTGCCTTAACCTTGGCATGGTTGCAGAATTCGCAGGATTGGAGTTCAAAGGAATCTGAGAACTCGAAACAGGAGGGATGCCCAGCACAACAGTCGCGAGGCGACAGGAGCCAACAACAGAAATGTGTAAGCTGTCGTCAGCTTGCAGACAGCAAGTGAGCCGACTTTGCTTACCAGTTGAGGTGCGATCGGTGGCTCTGTTCAGAGCAGAATTGCAATGCGCATACAGCGGTTGGGGGGCGAACGTCTCCATGGCTCTTAAAGAACAAAGACTGCAACTCTTCATAGGCAGCATTGAATTGCCAATCTCGCAAATCCTGTGCGTGATGTGGGTTCTGCAGTCGAGGCAGCAACGTATCGCCTCACCGAAAATGAGTTTCGCCATCAGAGCTAACTCCATTAAACACAATCTGGAATGTATTAACTGCGAGCAGAGATAACAGGCTTAACGTTTGCGGTCGGACAGGTGTAGTGAATGCTGCCGCGAGGGAGGGCATGTGGCCTCCCGTCCGGTGGCGCCTGTCCTTTCACATTGATTTGCCACCGAAGCACCCGCATCCGGGAAGTTTAAGAGTAATTATTATAAATTAAAAACAAAATTATTAAATTAGAAATAAAATTATTTAATTAAATTAAAAATATTAAATAATTTATAAAATAAATATATATAAAAAATAAAAATAATAATTCTAGTCGGCTTTTTTTATTCTTCTTCATTATTAATGGCCTAAAATCCTTCTTTCAATCTTTCATTCAAATGTCGTGAAGATGGATCCCCATTGGGATTTGAAACGTCGACAAATGTTCCTTAATATTGTGGATAATCCGGGAAGCTCTTCAATAGCAAGTAAATGATTACACCAAATAAATAGAGAATGGATTGGGACGGAGATACGCTGACCACCAGTTGCTAATCCTACAATAAACCAAAAACACAAAAATTAATATGAATGAATTACCCCATGTTCTGGACAGCATAATATTCTCACAGGAAATCAAGCTAACAACGTATTGGTAGTATGGAAACATACAATACATTCATATTTAAAACAAAATTATCATGCAACTCAAATTCCTATTCGGAACTTCTTAAAATCACAAATAAAATCAGAGGAAATTCTAAGATCTTTGTCAACATCACAGATATACTAGAATCGTAAAATGAGAAGGGTTTTTTAAACTTCCATAAACCTGATTTCATATGAGCAGCATGGGAACAGAAGAGGCCAAACACAGTGAAAATAATTTGAAGGCCAAGCTAAAATCAAGAATCCAAACATAGTAACTATTCTCACTCTAGAAATGATATCCAAGGTTACGCAATTGATATAGAGCACAAAGGAAGTATATCAATTAGATAAAAATCCAATATGAGATGGGATTCATAACCTAATGAACCATTTAAAGAACAAAAAACTCAAAAATCTCTGAGTATGAGAGACATACCAAACCCTTTGCTAGATCACTAGGATATATACAAACCCATCATTTAAAATTGAATGAGGGGTTCCTAATCTACCAACTATGCATACATATGGACTGTGTGGTGCAAAAAGCCCAATTCTAGTTCAGACAATACAAAATCTAAAATTCCAGAGGATTTAAATATCACTACAGTAAAATCAGAGACCAATGCTAGAAAGGGGACTCGAAATAGAACAGAGCATTCACAAATTTGATGCTTAATGCAAAACCCAGAAAAATATGGGTAGGGTAGGCATCCAAAACCATAACTAAAATACCAAATTTCATATATTGCTAAACTCTGAAATTAAAAGAGGAACCGGAGGGAAATTGTTGAACCCATAAGGATAAATCGAAGGAGACTTAGCTCTTATGCAAAGAGGAGGATCGTAAGGTTGCTAGTTGGTATTCAGACGAGTGCGATCGAAACACTGGAGAGGAAGAGGTATTTACCCAAACGTCTTCGCCCTGGAGGCAAAGGACTCCTCTCTGCAAATACACAAGACAAATAATAATCATATGGGTATGTTAAACCCAAAAAAAACACGACTAAAATAGAGTTAAGGCTTGTATAAAGTTTACCTGAGAAAGTGACGAATAACCTGTCGAAAATGTTATGGGTTCTCCCTGAAAAACCAACCAAAATACATTATAAAGCAACATGGTTAAGGGGTCACTACATTCAAAACAAAAGTGCATGAAATTGTTACCTATGAGGGCATGGCAATAATGCTCTGCATAGTACCAAGTTTGGTACACAATCAACACGCTAATGGAGGAATCAAACCAAAAGGTATCTGGAAAACAAGTTGCAAGTCGAGCTATGGAGGCATAGCTCCTACAAGACAGACAACCACAAAGCACAAAGTGAAAATGTTGAAATGAGGCATTAGAGGTTAAACCCTTAGGTTTTTCACAAAGCATGAGAGCCGTAGATCGAACCTCATGTGATCTCCATTGTCCATTTGTGACCTCGAAGTGGGTGAGGGCCATGTGAAGACATGTGACCATTTCCACTTGGAGACTATGAAGATGGACAAGTCATCAAGTGGGTTTAACATATTAAATTTGAAATGAAACTATAGTACGAGGATTAAACACCTTCATACTAACCTTGTAGGGAGCCATGCATATATTCATTATGTGTATTAAAGTATCATAGGTCCTATATATGTTAACAGAGGAATATTTATGTTAATATAGGAATAGGAGTATTATAATGTTAATACAATGAGACCATGGTGCTGAAATTAATAAACTTAGATGAATGCATTATTAAAAGATTAGATGTAGAATATGGGTTAGGAAATAAAAAGGTAAAGGTATGTGAGGTGTAAAGAGTCAAGTAAAGGTAGAGTGTATGATATTTTATATAAAGGTTAGGTTAACCATGTTATCCTATAATAAGGTAGTGTAAATAAATAAGGGTCTAGAACCCTTCGTTTACTAAATATCCAAATTGCTGAGACAACATAATTATGAGTCTTAGTTAGAAATGAGGATTTAAAATTAGAGGTCTACTATAAGTATAGCAGAAACGTTGTTGGATTAAGATGTTAAAAGAAGGGTGATGATCATTAAGACAGGTAAGTACGTGATATACAAAAAAAAAATCGGGAGACATGACAAGTGCTATCAAAGCCTAAGTTAAAACATTAGGCTTATGGACCCCAACACCTGAAAATTCTATTGTCTCGAAGTTTTAATTTATGGTTAAATAATTATGTTACAAAAAAATGATCAATTACATATTATGGTTTATGAATGCTAATTTTTTCATGTACATCAGATATAAGGTGGACACATAATTACGGTTGTTTTCATGTCTGACAGAGAAGAGTTGCATGTGAAATTGGGGGAGGAGGATGCCCCACTAGATTCCAATGCCCAGATGCTGGAAATTATCAAAAACTTGTAGTAGGAAATGGTTCAGATAAGAACTAGCAATGAACGTTTACTACAATATAGTAATGAACAAGAGAGGTTGATCAGAGAGTTAACCTCTAGATCTAGTCATCAAGAGGAAGAATAATAAAAACTAAAAAGAAAAGAAAAAGAAACCAACTCAGAGAATTCTGATAGTGGGGAAGATTCTGGGAAAGTAGAATCTCAAGTCCAAAATGAGGAAGTAGTTGTAGGGGAAATTCTAGAAGATGAAGCCTCCAACCTTTGATGGGGAGAAGTAAGAGGATGTGGAAGCCTGGCTCCTGAATATGGAAAATTACTTTCAAGTATATGAGTACAAAATTAATCTGAAAGAAAGGTTGGAAGTTTACTAATTTCAAGGTAAATACACACTTTGATGGGAAGAGACCAAAATCATACACTTTTTGGATGAAAAGACTGTCTCATGGGAAGAATTTTAGGAGGATTTTAAATCCCAATACCTCAGTGAGAGGTATTATGATGATAGAGCAAAGGAATTCCATGAGCTAAGGCTGGGACAACTTACCATTGATGAATTTGTGATGAAGTTCACAAATTTACTTCGCTATGTACCATACATAAGTGAAGTATAAGTGAAGGTACAAATATTTATAGACTATTTTCCCACCATATACAAAGAAATAATTGAGTTTGACAACCCAAAGACTATGGATGAAGTTGTTAGAAAAGCTCGACCGTGCTACCAAAAATTTAAAGGTAGGAATGATCACTTGAAAAAATGGAAGAATAAGGAGAAAGGGAAGGCTGAAGCAAGATAAAAAAGACTCAAACCAACTTATCTAAAAAATTTTAGAAGAAACCACCAGCAGAAAAGGTTCAATAAAGGTGGCGAAAAGAAAACAACCCATTCTCACATAGGTTCCAAGCCCATGGAAGGGAACAACAAGCGGGATACAATGGTAAAAACCAAGGAACCTTTGAAGTGTTGGAGATGCAGAGAACCTCACATGTTGCAGGGCTACCCACACAACACTCATCCTATTCAAAACATTCAAGCAGTGTGTGAGGCAACTACAGTGAATGTTGTTGCTCGAAGCATTCCCCGAATTTGCGTTGCATTAGAAGGCTGATAGACTGAACACCAATCAACCATGATTGAAATTGAAGGTATCATTTCTGACCAACCTGTGTCTATCTTAATTACTCCTAGAGCTAGTTTAAATTATATTAGTCCACACATAGCGGAAAAATGAAAATTGCAGACAAAAAATTTCCAGCACTCTTGGCTGGTGGAGTTGGCTACAGGAACCAAATGGAAGGTAACCCATAAATTTCACAATTATCCCATAAACCTGAATGGGTACATTACAGATTTGAATCTGAATATTCTCCCCTTAGGATCTTATGAATTATTGGTTGGTATGGATTGGCTGGAACAACAAAAGCAGTAATAAACTATTTGGAAAAAACAATAAATTGTACTAATGCACTAGGACAGTCAATTGTAGTAAGAGGGAAACCAAAACTTGTGTCCGTTAGACAAATTTCTACATTACTGTTGAAGCAGAAAAAAAGGAAGGGTTGTCTAGTGTATGCTGTACAAATTGAAGATTTGGGACAGCAGAAGAAAATGAACCTAAGAAAATTTACCGGTGATTAAGGATTTCCAGGATGTATTTCTTGAAGAAATTCCTCAACTTCTCCCTTGGATATATATTGATTTCTCTATTGAGCTGGTAGTGGGAGCCACCCCAGTTTCTCGAGCCCCATATAGAATGAGCACCCCCGAACTGTTAGAACTAAAACTTCAGTTGGAGGAATTATTAAAGAAGGGGTATATCAGACCAAGTGTGTCTCCATGGGGAGGGCCATTTTTATTCATCAAGGAGAAGGATGGTACCCTTGGGATGTGCATAAAATATAGACAATTAAACAATTTAACCATTAAGAATTGGTACCCCATCCCATGAATAGACGATCTGTCTGATCAAGTAAGGGGGGGAATTGAATTATCAAAATTTGACTTGGGAACTGGTTATCACCAGCTTTGCATCAAATACGAAGAAATACACAAAAAAAACTTTATGAACTCGATATGGACATTACAAGTTCTTATTTCTACCTTTCGGACTCACAAACGCCCCTGCTACGTTCATGTGTCTCATGAAAAGTGTTATACATAAACACTTGGACAAGGTTGTGCTAGTCTTCATATATGATAGTCTGGTGCACTCTAAGAACAAAGAGGAAGACCAGAAACAGGAACACCAACTGTATGAAAAACTCAGTAAGTGTGATTTTTACAAACCAAAGATTCAATATCTCAGACATGTTATTTCTAAGGAAGGGTTGATGGTAGATCCGGAAAAATAACAAGAAATTTTAAATTGGCATGTACCCACAGATGTACCAGCAATACATTCATTCATGGGTATTGTCAGATATTACCGCAGATTTGTGGAGGGATTTTCCACATTGGCTTATCCTATTACCTCTTTGCAGAAAAAAAGTGTGAAGTTTGAGTGGACAACCAAGTGCCAAGAAATCTTTGAGAAGCTGAAACAAAAACTAACTACTACTCCTATCTTAAAAATTTTTGATCTAGCAAAGGACTTTATTGTGTGGACTGATGCTTGCATAGAAGGATTGGGAGGAGTATTGTTGCAAGGCAATGCAGTGATAGCCTATAAGTCTAGAAAACTGAAGAAACATGAGAAAAATTATGTAGCTTATGACTTAGAATTAGATGTTGTCATACATATATTAAAAATATGGTGACATTACCTATTGGGTAAGAAACTTGTGCTGGTGACTGATCATATTAGTCTAAAATATTTATTTATTCAACCAGATTTGAATGTAAGGCAAGCAAGATGGTTAGATTTCCTTAGCGAATTTGATATGGAGATCAAACACATTAAACGAAAGGAAAATCGAATTATTTATGCCTTAAGTATACATTCTCATCAAATTTTGTCTTAAACAGGTAGCAGTGTAAAATTTAATGTTAAGGAACAAATCCAAGAAGTTTTCTCACAAGATTCCTCATATTTGGAATTGCATATGAAATCCCAGGATACACCATGAATCTGAAAGGATTAATAAGTTACAAGCGAAGGTTGTATATTCCTAACATACCTAACTTGAAACAGATGATTTTGGATTAATACCAGAAGAGACCTTATTCAGGTCATCCAATGGTGACATCATTAGGTAAAAATATCTTTTGGCCTGGAATGAGGAAAGGAATAGATGATTACCTAGCAAGATGTTTGGAGTGCCAACAGGTCAAAGTAGATTATTAACATCTTGCATGTTTATTGAACCCTCGTTTGATTCTAGAATGGAAGTGGGAAGTGATGTCCATGGATTTTATCACTGGAGTACCACGTAATAAGTACCAACATACTCCATAATGGTAGTGGTAGACACACTAACCAAGGTTGCACATTTGATTCCAGTGCAATCCACATTTGGGGTAGCACAAGTGGCCAATGTATTTATGAAGGAAATTTTTAAACTTCACGAAATACCAAAGATGATTATCTTTGATAGGGATGCAATGTTCACATCCACATTCTAGAAGACACTCTTTGGGGGAATGGGGAAAAAGCTTAAATTTAGCACAAATTATCATCCCCAGAAAAATGGGCAGACAAAAAGGACAAATCAAATACTAGAGGACATGCTTCACATGTATGTAATGGATAGACCCACCAAGTGGGAGGATTTTTTGCATTTGGAAGAATTTTATTACAACAACGGTTATCAAACCTCTACTAAAATGAGTCTGTTTGAAGCTTTGTATGGCAAGAAATGCCATACTCCACTTAGCTAGAGTCAACCAGAGGACAAATTGGTACTTGGACCTAAAGCGTTACATGAAATGGAACAGAAGGTAAGGAAAATTCAACAGAACATCAAAGCAACTCAAGACCACCAAAAGAGTTATGTGGATAAGAAAATAATACACAAATAATTTAAGGTTGGGGATCATGTGTACTTGAGGATCAATCCTTGTAAGAGTACCCTTCACACCGACAGTTGTGCTAAGTTAGCACCCTGAAAATGCGAGCCCTTTGAGGTTTTGGAACGAGTGGGACCAGTAGCTTATAAGTTGGCTCTACCTAGTCATGTTAGAGTTTGTAATGTTTTTCATGTATCATTATTGAAAAAATATGTTCATGATCCTTCTCACGTGGTTGAATGGAATTTGATACAGGTGGAAACATAATGGGACTTTCTTCCAGAACCACTTCGTATATTGGAACAAGAAGAAACCAAGCTCTAGAATATAACAGTAGCTCGAGTGAAAGTGCAGTGGAAGAACTTTAAACCTGAAGAAACTACATGTGAGCGATAATAAAGTATGAAACAAGTGTTTCCAGCGCTGCTCAAAGAATAACCTGAGTTATCTTCTAACACCGAGGATGGTGTTTTTGTTTTAGGGGGGGCTATGTAATACCCCTGGTTTATAGATTTTATGTTTATGAAAATAATACCAAGGTCTAGGTGGACCTATGGAACAATTATGTTGTTAGCAAAAATATTTTAAATTAATAGTTATTTATGAAAGTTATGGAAATTTTGTAAAGAAAGAGCAATTGAGATCTGGAAATTCTTATCCATGAGGATAGGATATAAATTCAAACTTTCCCAAAATTCTCCAAAAAAATCCTTTGCAGAAAAATAAAAAAAGTTTTAAATTAGATGGGATAAAATCATCTAATAAAAATCCTCAGTAAAGAGGAAATTTACTGGGAAGAGGTAAGAAAAATTTTGTCGAGGAAAAGCAAGTTTTAAAGTAAACTTTTGTGGAAAAAACTAAATAAAAGCATAGGATATGAGAAACAACAACCCATAATAGCGGAGCGTTGTTATGGAAACTTGCTGAGGGAAAGTGGGCTTAAAAGTTCCATCACTAGTGTGACAAGAGGTTGTCAACACTAGGGAATATTGATCCCTACTCGGGGGAGAGCTCTAAGGAGAAGCTCATGGTTTGGAGGAAAATTCATATTTACAAATTGGTATGCAATGTGTTAGGGTTTTATATTTAAAATTCTTATGTTGTTAATAAAGGCTATATCAAAATTCTGGTCTAAATTAATAGACAAAATTCTACCTCGAAAGTATGGATTAGTAGTATGTTAATAGCCTATATCTGGTTACTGTTACATACAATCATTAATACTGAAAGCTAAGGTCCTAATATAGACTAGTGGCATGTACATGGTTAATAATATATAAAATATTAGTAATGTGTATTGTACAGTGTCATCACTATAAGTAAATACAATGTAGATACAATCTTCAGTACACAAACTAAGTTACTGTAAGTAGCTACAATTATAGTATGTGAAATTATAAACCCAAAGTGTTATGGATGTATAGTATTATTGTGCACTTGTTTCTAGATTTGTGAAGGTAAAATAAATAAGACAACATGCATCAAATGACAGAAGGAGAATATAAGGTATAAATTATTTATACATGAAAACAATTACTAGCAAAGTAAACAAGTAATGCAGAATTAAAAATAAGAGAATTCTGTAGATTTTCATATAGCATATGAAATGATTCAAAACTGTGGAATTCATTATAACATCTGAATGTTCAATACCATTACATATATATCTGTCGTGAATATGATAACTCACAATTCCAAGTAAAAAATATATATTTCTAAGTACATTAATCCTGGAACATCCTTGAGGATCTCACTGTCATATGTATATGACTAAGTGAAAAATAAGAAACATTACATCAATTTAATTTATTGTCAATGGCCAAGCTTGGCGCTGACCTAGAAAATCTAGTAACACCTGTCTAAGCTATGTGCCAAAAGAAGAGCCATGGCAGAACAACATGCTACCAACCTGAGAAAGAATATATATGGTAAGCATGGGAGGTGAAGGAAATAGTTGTGTCATGCAAACCAACGAAAAACTCAAAAATTATACCTGCAAAAGAATCAAAATGCGAGAGTCAGAGAATAATAAAATATATTAATAAAAAATATTACAATGTATAAGACAGGAGGATGGCTTACCTAAATATGTTGTCACGTCCTTGATTTCTCCACCTACACATAAAAATTACGAAATGTTGTAGGTAAGGTGGTATTTCAACATGTGCACAAGAAAATAATAAATAAGTAAATACACAATAATCTAATGCATTGGTTCTAACCTGAACATGATGGGATGTCATCTTCTTGATAAAAATATGGATCTGAGTCAAAGAGTAAACCTTGGTGGTAACAACCCATATAAAAAAACTCATATTATAAAAGGAAAAACCAGAATTTTCCAACGCAACTACCATGAACAGTGCAAGTAGGAAAAATCCAAAGTTTCAGTATAATCCGTAAATAAATATAACAAATTATTAACTCGTAGGAGAAACACAGAAGTAGAGGAAAGCCTAATGCATATACATGTATGCTCTCAAACCATGAACATACAGAAATCAAAGCAGAGCAAATATAATTTCTATTGTAAAACGCAGAACTATATTAAACAGAGGAAACAAAATTCCTTGAGGAACACAAATGAATTAGTAAAATATCAAGTAAATGATTGCATGAAATAAACAAAGAACAGATTGGGACAGAGATATGTTGACCATCAGACGCTAACCATAGAATAAACCCAAAACACAAAAGTAATATGATTTAGTTACCCCATGTTCTAGCTAGCATAATATTCTCACGGGAAATTGAGCTAAGAACGTATTGGTAGTATGGAAACATATAATACATTCATATGTTAGACGACGTTATAATGCAACTCAAATTCATATTCGGAACTTCTGAAAATCACAAAAAAAATCTGATGAAATTCTAAGATCTCTATCAACATCATACATATACCAGAATCGTAAAATTAGAAGGGTTTTCTAAAATTCCATAGACCCGATTTCATATGAGAATCATGGGGGCAGAAGAGGCCAAACACAGTGAAAATAATTTGAAGGCCAAGCTCAAATCGAGAATCCAAACATAGTAACTACTCTCACTCTGGAAATGATATCCAAGGTTACGCAATTGATATATGGTACATAGGAAGTATATAAATTAGATAAAAATCGAATATGAGATAGGATTCATAACCCAATGCACTATTTAATGAATGAAAAACCAATAAATATCTGAGTATGAGAGACATACCAAACCCTGAGAGCTAGATCGCTAGGAGATATACAAACCCAACATTTAAAATTGAACGAGGAGTTCCTAATCTAACAACTATGCATACATATGGACTGTGCGATGCAAAAAACCAATTCTAATTTAGACAATATGAAATTTGAAAGGGAAGAGGATTTAAATATATCTACAGTAAAATCAGAGACGAATGTTAGAAGGGGGGCTCGAAATAGAACAGAACATTCACAAATCTGAATGTGTATTGAAAAATCCAGAAAATTTTGGGTAAGGTAGGTGTCCAAAACCATAACTAAAATACCAAATTTCATCTATTGCTAAACTTTGAAATTAAAAGAGGAACTGAAGGGAAATGGTTGAACCCAGAAGGAGAAATCGAAGGAGACTTACCTCTTATGCGACGAGGAGGGTCGAAGAGCTACTACTTGGTATTAGGAAGAGTGCCATCAAAACGCTAGAGAGGAAGAGGTATTTACCCAAACGTCTTTGCCCTGGAGGCAACAGACTCCTATCTACAAATACAAAAGGCAACCAATAATTATATGGGTATGATAAACGAAAAACAAAAGCATGAATAAAAAAAAGGTAAGGCTTGTACAAATTTTACTTGAGAGAATTTCAAATAACTAATCGAAAACGCTATGGGTTCTCCCTAAAAAAAACAACCAAAATACATTAGAAAGCAACACTGTTAAGGGGTCACTACAGTAAAAATGAAAGTGCATGAAATTTTTACCTTCGAGGGCATGGCAACAATGCTCTGTGCAGTACCAAGTTTGGTCCACAGTCAACACACTAATACTGGAGGAATCGAAGCACGGGGTATATAGAAAACAAGTTTCAAGTCGAGCTATGGAGGCATAGCTCCCACAAGACATATGGTCGTAAAGCACACAGTGAAAATGTCAAAATTAGGTTGAGACAAGTGGGTTAAACCCTTAGGATTTTCAGAAATCATCAGAGCCATAGATTTAACCTCGTGTGATCTCCATTGTCCATTTGTGAACTTGAAATGGGTGAGGGCCATGTGAAGACATGTGACCATTGCCACTTGGAGACTATGGAGATGAACAAGTCATCAGGTGGGGTTCACATATTAAATTTGAAATGAAACTATAGTATGAGGAGTAAAAACCTTCATACTAACCTTGTAGGGAGCCATGCATATATTCATTGTGTATTAACGTCTGGTGGGTCCTATCTATGTTAACGTAGGAATATCTATGTTAATATATGAATATCTATGTTAATATAGGAACATGAGTATTGGAATGTTAATAAAAGGATACCATGGTGATGAAATTAATAATGTTAGGTGAATACATTATTAAAATATTAGATGTAGAATATGGGTTAAGAAATAAAAAGGTAAAGGTATGTGAGGTGTAAAGAGTCAAGTAAAGGTAGAGTGTAGGATATTTTATATAAAGGTAAGGTTAACTATGTTAACCTATAATAAGGTAGTGTAAATAAATAAGGGGCTAGAAACCTTCGTCTAGTAATGATCTAAACTACTAAGACAACATAATTATGAGTCATAGTTATAGATAAGGATTTAAAATTAGAGGTGTGCTATAACCATATCAGAAACGACATTGGAGTAAGATGTTAAAACAAGGGTGATGATCATTAACACAGGTAAGTACATGATATACAAAAATAAATAAATAATTTGGAGATTCACTTTCATGGTGTAAAGATTTATCCACACTTCACACAAACTTTAATCAATTAATTAGCTTTGTTGGATAATTCTATGTTTTGTGAAGAAATTTCACTATGCAAAGAGATTTGTTTGGATATATTTCATTGTGCGGAGAATTCTACACGAACTTTAATTAATTAAATAGCTTTGTTGGTTAATTCTATGTTATGCAAAGAGCTTTCACTATGTGGAGAGCTCTCACCTTGCGGAGAGCTTTCATTTTGCAGATATTTTTTTGTAGAGATATTTCATTGTTTGAAGAGGTTCAGTATGTGGAGAGATTTCATCGTGCGGAGAGTTTTATGCAGAGAGATTTGATTTTGCAGAGTTTTCTCCACACTCCACACTACCTTTAATCAATTAACTAGTAGTAGAGACAGGGACTATGTTGCATTGCAACTATTACCCTTGTTCAAAATTTCCTTTGCATATACCCATATCTCCACCATATATCATCCAAACTTGTGCTTCAATGATTTATGCAATGGTTTAGTGTGTGACACAATTATTTAATAAGTTCACGGGTTAATACATATTCATTGAAGATGGCTTCTAACATTTTTGTAGAGGCAAGGGAAATACTTAGACCCTATTTTTGACTATTGGTTGAAAATCATATATATCAATTCATGATTAATATATATATCCAAATATGCTTTTATTTGAAGATATTTCTTTTATTAATATATGTTTTTTTATTTTATTTGTTGAATATATTAACAATGTTTTAATATAATTTTATTAAAATATTTTAATTATATTTTAATTAATATATATTAATTTGATTTGATATATGTGTGTGTGTGTGTGTGTGTGTTAGCCTAGAGGGTTAACTCAATTGCTCGAGTTCTCGTTGCTAAGTACCTCGACGATTGTGAGTTCAAGAGGTCAATTCTCCTTGACGTCTTTGGGGTTAGGCTCTACTAGTTTGGTCGGCAAGATGTAATCCCTCCAAATTGATTTGCACAAATTTTCAATAGAAATATATATATTAATATTGTTTTAATATTTTTTTTAGATATTATTTGCATAGAAAAGACCCATTATTTAGTTATTTATGATTTATAATTTATAGGTAACATTTAATAGATATAAATTTATTCTATTATAATAAATATTTATATAGAGATGTTTTCTACCTAAATGATATATATGTTTCTTTTACATTTATATGGTCTATAATTAGATAACAACAAATTTCTATTGTGGATGTATTGGGTTTCACAATTTTAATTTTGATTGTTTTAACATTCTAGCTTTGTGTGTTATGACCATATCGTTGGTGGAATTATTCAATGACTAAATGGAAGCTTTAATTATATTTCACTGATGTTAAACGCATTGAAATTTTCTTCCTATATGGGTATGTACAATTAACCACAAACTTGTTTGACCAGGGAAACCCAACAACACATAGTATACATAATGTGTACTCTAGAATAATATTAAACAATACCATGTCAAATTGTTTATTAATGCTCTCCACAATCACCCTTGAAGTTGTTTCCAACCCTTAAAATATATAATTTGTATCATTTCACTTGTATAATATTTAACATTACCATTTAACCTTATCGATTAATGTCGTCCACTTTTCAAATTCAAAAAGATATCCACAGTGAACTCATAAATGAAATATATAAGGGATATATAAAAGCTACTAGATATTAAAGGATGAGAACCATAGTTGATAAAGATATAGTATTATTACCTTTAATTTAATTCTATGTTAATGAACCAAAGTAAAAAAAATAAGAAGTTAGTATAAGTCCCATAATAACTTAATGACTTTCTTGAGAAACATACAAAACTCACCAAAGTCGCCAATGCTTCAAAAAAAAAAATCCTCGGCATTGATTTATATCCCATAACATCGTGTTCTATTTTTTTAAAGAACTTTTGAAAAAAACCCACTAAGCTAAATCTTAGCACTTTAAGGGCATGAGGTGAATTTTGTCCAAAGGTTATGAAAAACAAATCAAGAAGCATAAATGAATTTTAGAAGCTCCAACAAGTGTGTTTGTCCAAGGCCCATGTGAGCACACTACTTATATTCTCTTGAGATAGGTTTTTGCAAAATCCATATCCCCATGAAAAAAGGTGTTTGGTTTTTACTTAAAAAAATCTTAGTTTTGAAGATCCTCAAATAAATACATTTTACGCCTATAAAATTTTAGGAGGGACGTGCCACTAGCTGTAATTCAGTATTAGTAGTCCAATGGAATTGACAGATGGTTATCCAAATATCAGAGTGAGATTTATGCCAATTGAAACTCACTTCCTAGAGTCATTTACAAATATATGGTGAATTTTGTCAACGAGTATTAAAAAAACGAGTAGCATAAATTATTTTCGTAAGAAAAACCATATCTTTTTCATTAAGTTCCATGTTATTACACTACCCGCATTCTCGCAAGCTATGGTTTTTCAAAATACACCCCCTTGTGTAAAATTTTCATTTGTCTTTATTGAACAAAACCATATCTTTGAAGACCCTGAAATAAATCATTTTTTTACCTATGAAATCATAGGAGGGAGGAAGTGACTCTAGTTGTAACCCAGCTCCAAGACTCCAATAGAATTGACATATCACCCATCCAAGTCCTGGATCAAATTTTAAGCCCACTTCCAACTTGCTTCCTAAAGCCATTCAGGGACATACAATGAATTTGTTCTGGGGGCATAAAAATAAAACAAATAGCATAAATGAGTTTCATAAGCTATACCAAGTGTGTTTAATGAAATCCCATGTAATTGTGTTGTCCATAATCTCTCTAGGGAGGGTTTTAAAAAATCCACCTCCTTGTGCAAATGTTGCATTAGTATTTATTGAACAAATCCCTAGTTTTGAATCCTCAAAAGAAACAATTTTCATCCTATCAAGTCCTAGGAGGGGGTGACCTTAGCTATAACTTAGTGCCTAGAGTCCAATGAAAATGAAGGATGTCCCCTTGTATTCTTAGTTTTAATTTTATGTCCTATTAAAACGTTCTTCCTAGAGTCATTTAATGACATATTATGAATTTTTTCGTGGGTATAAAATCCAGACTGAGAAAAAAAAATGAGTTTTTTAAGGTTTGGAAAGTTTGTTTAGGAAAGGACCATATGAGCACACTACCAATTATCATTTTAGTGAGAATTTTTCAAATCCAACCCCTTATGAAAAAATTGCATTGTTCTTTACTCAACAAAACGATAGCTTTGAAGATCCTTAATAAATCATTTTGTAGCCTATGAAATCATTGGAGGGGATGAGTATAGCTATAACCCTATGCTATGAGTCCAATGGAATGGATGGTTTTCCCATCCCAATTCTAGTTTCTATTTTATAGTTAGTTTCATCTCTATTATTGAATCCATTTAGGGACATTAGGAAAATTTTAAGGTAAAAAATGGGCCTCCTATGAAAATTAATAAAATAAGAGCCCAAAGGGTTAACTCAATTGGTTGTGATCCAATTTCTAAATTACCTCACCATTAGGACGTCACTGGGTCAATTCTCCTTGAAGCTCTCAAGGTTAGGATCTACTAGTTTGGTTGACGGGATGTTATCCCTTTTGGTTGATATTCTCCGATTTTCCGTGAAAACAAATAAACTAAGAGATTGTTTTTTAAAGGAAAATAAAGAAATCTTTTTTTTAAATTACATTTTTTATTTATTTCCCTATATATTTACTCAAATGTCAAGTGTAGTCACTCATTGGATGTGGAATTAAATTTCACATTTGACGAGTTCCATTTATACATGTTTTTGGGTATACTTGCACCAAGAAAAATTGGAAATACAAGAAAAAATATGTTTCTTTCAAGACACGAATTTCTCATATATTTCCAATTTTTTAGTGTGTGTCTAATAAAAAGTGTGCAGAGTGGGTATTCATTGAATGAAAATTTTAATTCCACTTGCAATAGGTGCCTACACTTGAATATATAAGGGGATAAGTCAAAAATACAATAAAAATGGTAGTGTTCTTATTTTCCCTCCGAAAATATTTACTCGTGACATAATCATATTGAATATTATTTGTTCTTTTAAATTTTATTTTTATAGTACATACTTTGTTTTGAGGCCCATATTTTACATCAAAATTCCCCTAAGTCACATTTTGAATTTTGTCAATGGGTATAAAAATCAAACCAAATTGTAAAAATGAGTTTCGTAAGCTTTGGAAAGTGTGTTTGGCCCAGGCCCATGTGAGAACACTATCCATGATTGCTAGAATGAATTTTTTGTAAAATACACCCCTTATGAAAAATTTGCATTGATCTTTATGAACAAAGCCTTAGCTCTTAATATCTTCAATAAATATCTTTTTTGGCTTATGGAGTCTTAATAGGGGGGTTCTCCTAGCTATAACACAGTTCCAAGAGTTCAAAAAATTAGAGGGTTTTTCCATCCAAGTCCCAATTTGTATTTTATGGCCAGCTTCATCTTGTTTGTTAGAGAAATATTGTGGATTTATTTTTTGTGCATATAAAAACCAAACCAAGCATAAAAAAATGAATTCCATAATATTAGGAAATTTTGTTTAGCTAATTCTCATGTGAGCTACCCACAATCACTAAAGCGTTTTATGAAGTCCATCCCTTGTGCAAAATTTGGATTAGTATTTACTAAAAAACCCTATCTATGAGTAATCTTCAATAAATTATTTTCCATCCCATGGAATCCGAGGGGGTTCCTCTAGTTATAACCCTATGTCAGGAGTCCAACATAATTGAAAATTTTCCTAGTTGAGTCTCAATTTTAGTTTTATGGAGAATTTAAACTCGCTTTCAGGATCCATTAAGGGAAATATTGTGAATTTTGTCCGCAAGTATAATAACATAAAGAGACAATCAAGAGATAAGAAATGCAGTCTAAGAACACAAATATAGTGTTATGAAGACACTAATTTGGATGTTAAATGAGTTTGGAGGACACTAATAAATCAACAAATCATTAGTGAAAAGGGTGCATGATAAATCAAATAATTCATACTAGTATAAGCAAGATGCATTCATGGCTATTGCACTGCAAATCCTTCTAGTTGCTTCATGTATATTCCCTCTTCTAGATCCCCACGTAGGAATGTTGTCTTCACATACATCCATTCTACTTAAAAATAAAAGGAAATAACGATATTATATAATAAATATAACGAAACTTAACTTTGCAAGAGGACAAAATATCTCATCAAATTCATCTTCCTTTACCTAGGAATAACCTTTTCCTACTAAATGAGTTTTGTATTTTTCAACTTTCCCTTCTACATTCAAATTCTTAAACATCAATTTTCTACTAATAATATTTATTCCAACCTACAACTACATTATATCCAAAGTGTCATATCTTTATAAGGATTACATTTCTTCAATGATGGCCTTTTCCCATAGTTTTCAATGATGGCCTTTTTTTATATTTTTCCATCCTAAGTTGAATACAACATGTCCCTAACAGTTATAGGATCATAATAAGTAACAAATGAATGAATTAATTAATGGAAATCAAGTGGAGTATGGGCTCTCTCCCACGGGGTTTAGCTCAATTGGTAATCGCCTTGTTTCGAAGTCATTGTAAAGAAAGAGATTCAATGTTCAATTCCCCATGGGTTAGATAATAAAAAAAAAAGTGGAGTATGGGATTTCACAATATAATGATGCTTTCGTAACATGAGATGAATCCATCATAATTCTATCATATAGGAACTAGTATTCATTCTTAATTGTGTGAACACATTTTTAATCCTATAGCCATAATGCTCCCTAAACTAGCACACATGCTTACTAGCTTGGATTTTTCAGGAATGCACTCATGTTTTCAAAAGAATATGTGTGCTTTCAAGAACATGTGTACATTTTCAAAAGTGTGTGTGAACTTTTGAAAGAGTTTGAACATTCTTGAAATCATGTGTATGTTCCTTAGAATGTGTGCACACTCTTATGCCTATAATATTTGAGAGGTAGGGAGGGAGGGAGGAAGAGAGAGATAGAGTTTTGTGGAGTTGTTGTGAAGGATGGAATAAGGGAGGTGGTTGTCCTATCAATTACCTACTAATTTATTAGTAGATAAATGAGAAGTTGTACATTTAATATTCAATCCAGTGTTCATATTAATCTTACAAATTGTCTTGCACCATATATGCTAATCCATTTTGTTAAGTGCCAATGAGGTTGTTGTACTAATTAAGTATGATGGAGTTGAATATTGATTTTCTTTCACAAGTCACCAAACCAATATTTCATGAATTGAAAGGATCACACTTTCAAGAATTTAAATTTCATGCTTCACACTTGCAAACCTATTGAAATATCACACTTCACACTTGTGGGAATTGAAATACTAAATACAACACTCTAGAAAAAAGGTAAATCACTCTTTGATGGAAAGTAAACACACAGACAAGAAAGTAATTCAGTTTGATAAAATAATAAACACATAGTTGTGAAACTAAATCACTTGTTGGAAAGTAAACACACCGAATAGAAAGTAAATGGGTGACTTGATCGATCTAATTGCTCATTCCTAAAATTTGCAACTGAAATTTTCATGAATTGATAAAATACTAAAATAATGGAAATTGAGATGCAAGAGATCTAACTTAATATACAAAATCAATGTTGATGCTATAGAATCTAGAAATTTGAATGAATCACTACCTAATTTGACGAACACACAAAACATTAGAAGATAGAGTGAATACAAATTAACAATTTTAATTATAACTAATAATTAGGAAACAAAGTGAATTTCAAAAACATAAATTATTAAGAAATTGATTAAATAATCAGATAAACTAAATTGCAAATGAAAGTATGAACTACCCTAGCTAAAATATAAGTAGTACCTAAATAATGAGGGGACCAAACCTCCTTAGGAAAGACACTAATTAAAATTATAGTAGGACACTTACACTATCAACCCATCACATGCACAAGAAATAAAATAGGAACCAACAAGATTTGTAATTAAAAATAATCAGAATTGCATCTTCCTTTTCTTCATTTACTTTCTCTCCCTCCCTCCATTTGGCTCAAGTAGAGTAGAGTATTTATAAAATGTTTCAAATTCTCAAATTGATCATAAAATCTAGGGACAACCATGTGAATATTTGATTATCAACCTATTCTCCTTTGTTACAACAACATATATAAAACATGGAAAACTCAAACATATATTGAATCACTCATCCATTATGATAGGAATGAAGTTAGGAAAAAAAAATTGCAGTCAAGCCTTCCATATTTGATGACTAACTACCCTATTCATTTCCTTTGTTGGATAACAAAATGGTCGATGCCTCCATTAGGAAACTAGCATTGATAATTGTTCACTTGTTATGTGATTGCACTTGTGCTACTACAAAATTAAATAGAGTTGCAATAGGTAAGGAGTTGTAGTAGTCAATTCCATTGTTGGTGTGACAAGGTGTTGCAACATCAATACTTAGCCATGTTGCAACATCAATACCCAGTCATGTTGTAGCAATGACATGTTGGAGGTGTTACATCAATGTGATTTGGGGTGTTGTAGAAATTTAAAGGTGTTACAAAAAATAAGCTTCTTCAAATCCTTTTATATCACCTCCAAGGGTATCTATATGAGTTTATCTAAATTATTTCTCATAAATTCTCATAGTTACCATAAAAGATATATTTTTTCCTTAATTCATAAGAATGAACATGTAATGTTCCTTTTTAGGAATTTCTACAATATCTCCAATGAGGACGCTGTATAAGGAAACTAGTGCAAAAATAACGCAGAACAGGGCTTTGATCCTCTAATATATGTTGTATGTAGGTTAAATATATAAGGCATCAGAAACAAATCATTCTAGATACTCTAAACAGATCTCCCCAACTCATATATGCATAAAAGCACCCCAATCCCACTGCTTCATAAAATAGAAATGCCGAAGACTGTAACAGCGTTATTTTTATTATGGAATCTAAGAAAAAGATATTTTAATACAAATTTAGAGCTTTCATTAAGCATGGAATTAGAAATGAGAGGTTAGAACTCTTTACAAGCACCTTGGAATGCCCCAGCAAGGGTTTCCAGCAAAATAGAAACATAAAAAGTAGCTCTGCAGAAAATAACGTTATTCCCAGCAACACTGTATAAATAAAGACCAAATATGATCTGAAATGGACAAACAATACAATATTTGGCCCAAGGCCTTCCTTAATAGATCTCCCGGAGTGAAATAGACTCCTTCTCCTCTGAAACAAGCATAAATGGAAAGATGCAACCCCAACTACTGCAGCTACTGCAGCTACTGAAGAAATAACGCAATCCTTGGAAGTGACTGCACTATCTAGGATGGAGAATGGTTTCCCTCAAGAAAAATGTTGAGAATTGAACTCAGGACCTCCTCCTTAGATCTCCCAATCAACTATACCAATGGTGAAGATAAAATTCCCACATGAGAATCCCTTTTGCACTAAACAGTGCTGCAACTCCGGCTAAACAGCTGAAGCTTGCAATCAGTCACAAGACTGAGACAAGATGAATGGATGATATCTCCTCCTTCTTATTCTTGGTGAGATTTTCCTCCCCGTGCCCCACTCATTGGTGATGTGACTTCCTTGAGAAGTTTCCTCTTTCAAAACTGCGTTGCCCTAGTATTTTTCCCTCCTCTTGTGACATCGTTGTTGACTTGGTCAACTGTAGCTAGATCATTTTTTTTCCCCTCTTTCACACCAAAGATGCTTTATTTTGTCCTCCTAATTCAATCCCTTTTCACACTGGGATATGTTTTATTTCCTTTCCTACTTATTATTTCAAAATTGGGGCAGTTATAATGTTCCAAGTGACAGTGGATAATCAGGAACATTACAGTCCTCCCTGCTCAAAAGTTTCTTGCCCAAAAGCAACAGTAAAGAAGGATGCTGCAGGATCTTCTCTCCCTCCCAAGTGGTATCCTCATCTGGTAGATTCCTCCATCGAATTATATATTCCTTGATGACTCTGTTTCTCAGTTGCCTCTCCCTTGTATCTAAGATTTCTTCTGGCTACAAGATTAAGTGGCCCTCATCATCAATAGGGGGGAGATCCATGTTGGCAACTACATTCCTCCCGATGGCCTTCTTGAGGCAAGAAACATGGAAGATATTGCAAATCTTTCTCCCCTTAGGAAGCTCCAACTCATATGCTACCTTACCGATGCACTTGACCACCCTGTATGGCCCATAGAAACGTGGCTTGAGCTTCTCAGCTCCCTTCTCCTTGAGTGTGGATTGTTTGTAAGGCTGAAGATGCAAGTAGACAAGATCTCCCACCTAAAACTATCTTTCTATCCGACCACGGTCTCCATACATCTTCTGTTGGTTCTGGGCAGTGGCAATGTTGTCTTTGAGTGCCCTGAGTATGTCTTGGTTTTCCTGAATCCAATCCTTTTCCCTTAGAGCTTTACTTTCCCCAAAAATAACATCAGAAAATGAGAGTGCCTCATACCCATATAAGGCTTGAAATGGAGACATGCCAATAGAAGTATGGTGAGTAGTGTTGTAACAATACTCTCCCAAGTGGAGCCAATGCAGCCAAGCTTTCTGCTGCCCTGCCACATAGTTCCTCAAGTAGCCTTCTAGCCACTTGTTCACTATCTCGGTCTGTCCATCGGTTTGGGGATGATAGCTAGTGCTTGGAGTCAACTCAGTCCCTACTAACTGGAAAATTTCCTGCCAAAAGCCACCCATGAAGTGGCTATCCCGATCACTCAATATGGTCCTTGGGAGACCATGGAGTCTAAATACATCTCTGAAGAAGAGCTTAGCTATCTATGAAGTAGTATAATGTGCAGAAATGGCAAAGAAATGAGAGTAATTTGCTAGTCTATCAACAACAACAAAGATACAGTCCTTACCCTGTACTGTCGGTAAGCCGGTGATGAAGTCCATAGAGATACTTTCCCACTTCCCATCTGGAATAGTTAGTGGCTGCAACAATCCAGCAGGGTGAGTGTGTTCTTCCTTATTCTACTGGCAAATGGGGAATTCTCTGACATGCCGGAGCACATCCTCCTTGAGACCCTTCCATGATAATCTCTCTCTGATAGATCTGTAAGTCTTCATGAAACCTTGATGCTCGGAAAGTGGTGAATCATGTGATGCCAATAAGATCTTCTCCTTGAGCTTAGAATTCTTAGCCAGGAAGATCTGGTCCTGGTAATAGATAACCTCATCCATCACTCGAAACCTCTCATCCGATACCACCCCATTAAGTATCTCACATGCAAAGTCATCTTTGAAATACTCAACTAAGAGTTGAGCCTTCCAATCTGCGTCCATGCCCCTCAAGGACAGCGTTGTAGGCCTCCTGGATAATGCATCAGCTACTATATTTCTCTTCCCCTTGACATATTCTATGTCAAAATCATAAGCTTGGATTTTTCTCACCCACTTCTATTGTCTCTCCTGGAGTTGTCTCTGTTCAAGGAAGAATCTAAGACTGTTATGATCAGTCTTCACCTTGAACTTATTTCCCACCAAGTATTGCCAGAATTTTGCTAATGCATGCATGATAGCCAACATTTATTTATCATGGATGGGGTACAACCTCTCATGAGGGAGAAAATTCCTACTCTCAGAGGCTATAGGATGCCCCCTTGCATCAAGACTTCCCCAATACCTTCACCTGATGCATCACATTCTAACACAAAAGGTTGAGAGAAGTTAGGTAAAACCAAAATAGGACAACTACTCATTACCTCTTTGAGCTTATCAAAATCCCTCTGCGCTGTAGGTGTCCAATGGAAAGCTCCCTTCTTTGTCAAGTCTGTGAGTGGTGCTGCTAGTTGTGAAAATCCTTTCACAAACTTTCAGTAATAAGTGCATATGCCCACAAACCCTCTGAGTTCTGTAACATTCCTGGGTTCAGGCCAATCTTTGATAGCTTGGATCTTTTCCTCATGTACCCTACTCCATCCACTCCTATGATGTGCCCCAAATACAACATCTCTGTGAGGCCAAATTCACATTTGGAGAGCTTGGCATAGAATTTCTACTCCTTGAGGATATGTAAGAATGTCTTAATATGTTGCAAGTGCTCCTCCCAAGTGCGGTTGTAGATAAGAATATCATCAAAGAAGACCAATACAAACTTTCTCAAATGACCACAGAAGATGTGGTTCATGTAGGATTGGAAAGTTGCTGGAGCATTAGTCAATCCAAAGGGCATTACCAGAAACTCAAAATTCCCATAGTGTCATCTGAACGCTGTCTTGGGGATATCTTTCTCCCTCACCTTGATTTGATGATACCCGGACCTCAAATAAATCTTGGAGAATTATTTGGATCCCCTTAACTCATCCATGAGTTCATCGATCTTGGGTATAGGGTACCTATTCTTCATAGTCTTCTTTTTCAAGGCCCTATAATCAATGCACATCCTCAATGTGCCATATTTCTTCTTTACAAAAACCGCCGAGGAAGAAAAAGGACTAGTACTAGGCCAGATGTGTCCTAGAGCTAGAAGCTCTTGGATAGCTCTCTCAATCTCATCCCTATAAGCCTTGGGATGCCTATAAAGAGTGGTGATTACTGCTTGGACCCCTTGTTCCAACTCAATGGTGTGTTCAAACCCTCGATCAGGAGGTCTCCCTGGTGGGATATCCCCAAATACTGTAGAATACTGGTCCAAGAGAGACTAAACATCTGGATGCACTGGTGAATCCTTGCCCTTCACCTCTGATATATGCATCTCCACTGCCCATTCAACATCCCCTCTATGCAGATCTGCCTCCATCCTATGTGTTGAAACAACCTGAGGGGGATATGTGTTTATACCCTTGATTATTTGTTGTTGGCCACCCTCTCCTTTAGTCCATTCCATCTCCAAGGTCCTCCAGTTAGTGGTAACTCTCCCAAGAGTGATTAACCACTAGACTCCCAATATGACATTGGTGTCTGGAATATCTACCAAAAAGAACTGGTTTGTCAATGTATAGGTCCCCATAGTAATGGTTAGTGCCGGGACATACTTGGCACATTGCAGGGTCATAGCTCCTGGGACCAAAATTGAAAATACCTCAAACTCCTCCATGGGGATTCCTCTCTTGTGTACCAACTGTGCATCAATAAAAGTATGAGTGGCTCCACTATCTATCAATACATAAAATCTTTGCCCCATGATGGTGCCTCTCACCCTCAAGGTTAGATACTTTGGGACTCCTCTTAATGCTGCAACAGCTCCCCCTCTTGGAGAAAAGTGTTCCATGGATTGTACAGTGCTGGCATCCTTCTTGGATAAGGTCTTGACATGATGTGTCCCTCCTGTAACACATTTCCCCTCCAAATCCTGAACATGGATTGTCTCCCTTGGTCTTGAGTGAGTCTCTTGCTGCAAAGAGGTTCTTGCCCTGGGCAAGATGTGTTGCAGATCTCTAGCTTTCTCCATAGCTTCAAGGAGTGTGGTTGGTTTAGTGGATTTTAACAACCCTTGTAATGGTTCAGCCATCCCATTCACAAACATGCATACCTTCCTGCTCATAGTGATGTTGGATACCATCACTGAAAGCTACAAATACTCAGCAATGTAATCCTCAAGATCTCCCTCCTGCTTGAGCTTGGTTATCTTGTCAAAGTGGGCTTACGAATCCCTTGGATCAAACCTCTCCACTAGCTTTTTGGTGAAAGCTAAGTATTAAGTGATATGATGGTGCCCAAGTGTGTTCATTCCATGAAACCACCAATCTTGAGCTTCCCCTTCTAGGTGCAGCGTAACTATCTTGGTGGCTTCTATCTCAGAAACCTTGTTGAGCTGGAAGTATGTGCCCAGCTTCTCCACCCAAGCCTTTGTTGTGCACTTAGGTGTCCCATCAAATGTGGGCAAGAAGAACCCTACCATGCTATGTTGTAGGGCTGATCCTTGCATCAAGTTCTCCTCCTTTTGATGAGGAGTAATCCTCCTTCCGTCCTTGATCTGGAAAAACTCCTAAAAGCTCAAGTGCTCCTTGAACCTTTGAGACTAGAATTCATACTCTTCAAAATATTCTCCCAGAGTGCCCTCCTTATCACCTTCAGTTATGAATGAAGGTGTTATTGCCTAAATCTACCTTAGGCTGAAGGAAGGGAGAGTTCAGGGTAACATCAAACCACGCTCAGTCTGGTAGCTAGCCCTACCAGAACAGGAGAGGGCTCTCTCCGGGTCAATCTCAGTGAAAATTAATCAATGGGGCTTGAGATGACTCAAATAAAAGCTAATTTTAGGCTAGGTATATAAGTAAAAGAGTTTGATTTTGATTTTGGGGGGTTTTGTTGGATCAAAGGGAAAGGTAGTTTTGGGTGCGGGGATAAGGCCTAGTTTTTGCAGAGTTCTGATTGGGGCAAGGAAGGCAATCGTTTTGATGCTTTAGATTGATTGAATGGATGGATCAGACTGGTGAAGATCTGAAGAGGGAAATAGGGTTTCAAGAGTCCTCCTCAAACAGATGAAAACATGTAAAATTAAACAAAACTAAAGGCAGAGCAAAGCAAGCTACTGAATTCCACCTTTAACACAGATTTGTTTAATATAAGAAGAAAGGAGAAGGAAAATAGTACACATAAACATCAGTGAAATTACAAATACATAGAGAAAAACACCATCAAAACACATAGCCACAAGGATCCCAAAGAGTGCTGCAAACCCTGGTCTATTCCTTTGCCAAAATTGCATAAATGAAATGTACAATGAAGTGCCAAGCAATCCCAAGTGTCCAACCTTGAAAATGACTGAGAAAATACATCATATAGACAATCCTTACCCATTACCATGTCTCTAGGGTTCGAGCTCATAATTCTAGGAGTTGTTTCAACCATATCTAAACTAGGAACTAGAAAATAGGCCATGAAACAACTTGCCTCTATATGCTAGGAAACTGATCCATTCACTCACATTTCACCTTTTGGTGAATGAATCTTCTAAAACAAGTAAAAATGTGCCAAAATTACATCATGGTCATGAAATTACATCAAGGTACATCAATAGTTACATGAAAAAGTGAAACTGGCCAAAACTAGGCGAAATTCTGAGCTGCTGAGTGAAACATAGGCCAAAATTCACTATGCGCCGCGCCCAAAATCTCTATGCGTAGCACAAGTTTGGAGCCGATTTTGAGGCTCTTCCAAAAGTCCAAATTGATCTCATGATAGCTCGTTGGAAATCCCTATCTGTCTACTTTCCAACCCAAGTGGAATTTCTAGATTTGGTTGCCATTTGCCCCTCCAAAAGTTCAATCTCCCAACACTGCTTCCTGTGTGTGTAAAAAGTGGCAGAAAGGCCATTTTTAGGGTGTTTTTGACCCTTTAGGCAACCCAGAACTTGATGAAATCCTTAGGTAATCCATGAGCATGCATAAATTTTCATAAAAATTCTAGAAATGAAAAGTTTTCCCCCAGAAGAGCTGCCAATTATAAGCGCGCGCAAGGTGGCGCTACGCGTCGGGCAGGAAAATCTGTTTTGTGACCCAAAAATTCAAAAATGACAAAATTTTTCCCAAATTCCTTGAAATTTGGGTTGAAGGTCCCTCATCAAGTACTATGCTCATCCAAAGAAGCTTCAGCAAAGATTTGGAGCCTATCATGCCTTTTGCGACGCTTCAGTGCCCTCCTTAGCCTTGCTTTCATGATCTTGATCCTCGCTTTGCAAACATGTGTGCGTGCCCAATAATGGTTCTTCATATGTCTGAGCATATTATTCTCCTTGTTTTCCTTCTCCAATAGCTTCTCAAGATGAATGTTGACTCTCTCAAGCCAAGTCCCTCTATCGGCCTCAATCTCCCTCTCATTAGGTGTCATCTCGGATGGGCTTCTTCGGGCAGCTTGTTGGTTCTCACGGATGTTTTACAACTCCATGACTGTCTGCTGATCCTCTAACTATTTATTCCGCTGCTCCAGATAGTTTATGATCCATTGAGCTCTCTGAAACTTGTCGGTCAATGTGCTGATCTCAGTTTTTTTCTCCTGAATGATCTCTCTCAGTTTTGAGCTTGGAGAGCTCAAATCCACATCAATCAACATGAAATCAATATCATGGCTTCCTGATGGGCCCTCCTCCTGCATAGGCCTCTTTTCTCTGTCCTGTACCTGTACCTGTGTTGCTGATGATGGCAACAAGAATCCTTCCACCCCGGGTGGAGATAGTACTCGTCGGGCTGCTGCAAATAATGCTCTCGTGCCTCTCTGATAAGTAACAACCACTGGCACACCGATAGGCTCTGTCTCGGGACCTTCAAACTGATGTGAAGGCTCACTTGCATCATGAACAATCTCTGGAGGAGGCTGAGGGGTTGTGAAGAACTCATGGGAAATGAAGTCTTCCCATGCAATGCCCTGTAATCCAAGCTGATGCACCACAATGATCTTGATGAGCGCATAATGATAAATGTTGTTGTACTGCTGCTCAAGAGTCCGCTTCTGCACAAGAGTGGTCATTCTCTCGATGTTTCGGCACATGAAATATGGAATGTTCATCATCTTCACTCTCGTGAAATGCATCAACAACCTGATGTGGTATGCATAGAGGCGTGAGAACCGACCCTCACAACTGAAGTATCTGATAATGAGTCTCATCAGAGGCGCATAGGATTCCTTCAGAAACTGGAATGGGAATACCCTGTTGAGCTGCCTCACATAGCTAGGCCTGCAATTGTGTCAATGAGGTGGGCTCTTCTCTCACATGTTTTCCACCTTTACGAGGCCTTCTCGGTGCATGTAACTCAGTGGTAGAGTCACTGTATTATTCATATGATGAATCTGTGTCCGTCTCCATTGGTGTTTGCAAGGTATATGTCAAATGTATGTTTGGTTTGTTGAAAATGAGAAATTGGTGCCTTTGTCTCCAATTTCCAAATGTGTGCCAAATAGGAAGGGACTGTGGGAAAAAAGGACAATGGGAAGAAGTGGTTCAATCAAGTGAGATTAAAGTGTAATAATAGTCTCTTGACTGTGTTTGGGAATTGGGATTTGGGGATTTTTGTAAATAATATGGGAGAGGGAGAGTGATAGGGAATGGTAGGGTTTAGGGATAGGGAAAAATGGGAACAAGTGATATGAGTGGTTTTAGGATATAGGGGAATAGGGGATTGACAATGATGATATGACAGTGAGGGGGAAAGGAATCACAGGTGAGGAATGGGATTTGAACTAATTGGCACCAAAATCAAACTTTAACAATCAAACTCAAACCCTAGGAGCATTTTTTCACCAAATGATAGGGTTTATTGTTTTCAACTTTCAAACTTTTGTATTCTTCCCTCCAAACAACACCAAACACAAGCTAATAGCAATTGACAGTCTCACAAACTTACTTGGAGCAAATAAAGTTGAGTCGATTTGATTTTTGATGAAGCAGTGGAAAAATTTCACTTGACGGCTCTGTGCGTCGCGCGCACAACCCAGTGCACCGCGACCAGTATGTGCGCCGCGCACACTCAAAAATACACAGTGGCAGGAGGCCTTGTGCGCCGCGACCTCCAACCAATGCGCCGCGCAACAACTTCAATACACAGTCCAGCCTCCCACTGACTAATTTCACTTCCTCCACGATTGGTTTCCTTCTTGTCTTGGCTTGCAAATGGATTATAGAAACAATGAAAATATCTTATACAGTGAAGAACTTGATTTTTGCTTCTTAAAAAACCCACTTTCTAATGTTTTGGCTTTGGCACTTTTCACTTCTTAATGTAAACTCCATTTTTGTTTCTTCCTTTGATTTTTGACTGAATTGACAAAAATCTTGTCTATTTTTTGCAGGGATAACTGACATGGATTTTGGCAAAGGCGACCAGGGCTGCACCTGAAGAATTTGACAACTGAAAATTTTGAAAATTACATGGCAATTTATTACAAAAGATAAAATGGATGATTTTTCTTCAAAACAAAGTTTTGAAGAAAAGTCACGATCAATCATTATAACGATGAAATTTTGTGATGAAAACTTATTTCGAACCTCCTTCATGTGCCTATTGGCATTATTAGTCATTTTGAAGACTAAATTTGCGAAACCCTAGACTTAATGACTAAAATGACTCTTTGCTGACTAAGAGACCAAAACAGGACTATAAATGACTTTAAAATTGATTTTGATGAACAGACACAGATGAGCAGGTACATGACATGAGGGATTTGAGTGACAAGACCCTTCCGTCAGAAGACCGATGCTCCTAATGGAATGCAAATGACTGAACTGAATGAGACACCTAAAAAATGAAATGCAACAAAAGAGATTTTGATCTCTGACGGAGGGATGAACAGACCGACTCTAACAGAAGGCATGGTGGAGATTTGTGATGAAGCTGAATGCCTCATGCCATTTGCAGTGTTGGTGCTTGCCTCATGGAAAAACCTTAAAGAGTCCTCTTCATATCTCATCTCCTTGAGATCCCTTGCAATGTTCTGTAGGGTTTGAAGTACTAGATTTGAGATGTATTCCTTCTCCATGCTGAAGGTAAATCTCCTCCCCACAAGCTGAGCCAAAATCAGAGCTCCGATACCACTGTAATGTTCCTTTCTAGGAATTTTTGCAATATCTCCAATGAGGACACTGTATAAGGAAAAAAATGAAAAAATAACGCAGAACAGGGCTTGGATCATCTAATATATGTTGTATTTAGCTTAAATATAGAATGGAATCATAAAAAAATCATTCTAGCTACTCTAAACATATATCCCCAACTCATATATGCATAAAAGCACCCCAATCCCACTGCTTCATAAAATAGAAATGCTGGAGACTGCAACAGCATTATTTTTATTATGGAATCTACAAAAAAAGATATTTTAATACAGATTTAGAGCTTTCATTAAGCATGGAATCATAAATGAGAGGTTAGACCTCTTTACAAGCACCTTGGAATGCCCCAGCAAGGGTTTTCGGCAAAATAACAACATAAAAAGTAGCTCTGTAGAAAATAACACTATTCCCAACAAAACTATATAAATAAAGACCAAATATGATCTAAAATGGACAAAAAATACAATATTTGGCCCAAGGCCTTCCTCAATAGATCTCCCAGAGTGAAATAGACTCCTCCTTTGAAACAAGCATAAATGGAAAGATGCAACCCTAGCTACTGTAGCTACTACAGAATAACGCAATCCTTGGAAGTGACTGTGCTGTCTAGGATGGATAATGGTTTCCCTCAAGATAAATGATGACAATTGAACTCAGGATCTCCTCCTTATATCTCCCAATCAGCTATACCAATGGTGAAGATAGAATTCCCGCATGAGAATCCATTTTGCACTAAACAGTGCTGCAACTCCGGCTAAACAACTGAAGCTTATAATCAGTCATAATACTGAGACAAGATGAATGAATAAATAAATCCTTTTCTGCTATCTCCTCCTTCTTATTCTTGGTAAGCTTTCCCTCCCCGGGCCCCACTCACTGGTGATGTGACTTCCTTGAGAAGTTTCCTCTTTCAAAACTGCGCTTCCCTAGTAGTTTTCCCTCCTCTTGTGACAATGCTATTCACTTGGTCAACTGTAGCTAGATCATTTCTTTTCCCCTCTTTCAGACCAAAGAGGCTTTATTTTTTCCTCCTACTTCAATCCCTTTTCACACTTGGATATGTTTTATTGCCTTTCCTACTTCTTATTTCAAAAGTGGGGCAATTATAATGTTCCAAGTGAAAGTGGCTAATCGAGAACATTACAGGACACTAAAAGTGACATAGTTAAAAAAATTTATACATTGGTTAAAAATTCTTGTGAGTAAAATGAGTTATAATATTGTATGAAGGTGGGGAAAAGTACCAAAAAGGTGTGAAATGGGTGCTATAAGGATGCCAATTTTTACACCTATTGGGAGGGATGGAGGGATAAATAGAGGAAGGAGGATGGAGAGAGAGAGGGAGGGGAGGGTAGATGGAAATAGAAATAGAGATTGAATGAGAGAAATGTGGAGAGTGATATTGAGAGAGTGTGTGGGGGTAGAGAAAGAGATTTATAAAGAGAGAGGGAGGAAGAGGGAAAGGGGGAAATAATGGTGAAGGGAGAGACAAGGTGAGTGTGGAAGATGGGTAAAGTGGGGGGAGAGAGTGAGTGAGCATGTGAGAGAGAGAGGGAAAGGAGGTAGATGAAGAGAGAGTCGCAATGAGGATAGATAGAGGGGAGAGAGATAGAAAAAGGGAGGAATAGATGGAGTGGTAGGAAGAGAGTGATGGAAGGACATAATGAAAGAGAGGAATTGGGAAAGGGGGACATATGTAAATCAAATAGTGTGGGGTGAGAGAGAGGGGGAGGTTGGCAGATAGGGAGGGAAGAAGGGAGATTAAAATATTTATGGAGAGGAAGGAATGTTTAGAGATAGTGGGAGAGGGAAGAGGGAATGTAGAGATAGGTATTGAAGAAGAGAGGGGAAGATAGAGAGATAAAGAAAGAGAATTAGTGAGACAGAAAGAGAGTAGGGGTTGTAGAAGGATAGAGATAAGAGAGAGGGGGAGTAGATAGAGGAGGAGGAAGAGAGAGAGGTGAAGAGAGAAAGAGTGGGGGATAGTGAGGAAGAGATATAGATTGTGATTATGGGATAGGGGTATACTGGGGGAGAGAGGAAGAGGGAGAGAGTGAGTGAGAATGCAAGTGTGTGAGAGAGAGAGAGGGCAGGTGAAATGCAGGGATGAGAGAGATAGGGAATAAATAAAAGAGGGGAAATTAAAACACACACATATAAATAGAGAGAGATGGGGGATAGGGAAAAAAAGGGGGATAAACTTGAAAGATTTGGGGCATAAGGGGTGGGGTAATGATAGAGACAAAGAGAGGAGGGGGAGGAAGAAAATAGAGAGAGAGAGAGAGAGAGAGAGAGAGAGAGAGAGAGAGAGAGAGGAGGGGTGAGGGAGAGAGGGAGAGACATATAGGGGGAGAGGGATAAAATAATGAGGAGGAAGATAAAGAGGTAAATATAGAAATACAAAGTAATATTAGGGAAGGGGGAGAGAGGGAGAATTGGGAAATGGCGAGGAAAAGGGAGAAATGGGGAGAGAGAGATGGAATGTGAATATAAGAGATAAGGCGGGGGGGGGATATTTAGAGAGAAGGGGTAAGAGAGAGGGAGAAGGATGTATTGGGGGAGTGATAGAGATTTGTGTGGGTTTTTACGAAGGATTTATTAGGGGAGACAGAGAGTTATACAGAAAGAGAGGAATGGAGAGGGATGGATTTGGAGAGAGATGGGGAGAAAGGTAGGGAAGAGAGAGAGGAGAGAGAGAGAGAGAGAGATGTGGTATAGGGAGTGATGGGGATATATATGTAGATATATGTGTGTGCGGGGGGGGGGACACAAAGAGAGAGAGAGAATAGGGGGGAAGTGGGTGAGAGTGAGATAAGGAGGGAGGGAGAGAGAGAGGCAGAGAGTGATAAGATATAAAGAGAGAGGTAGGAAGAGAGATAGATGAAGAGAAAAATAGAGGAATAGTGGGAAAAGGAAGAGAGAGGGAGAGTGGGGGCAAGATAAGTGTAGGAGAGAAAGACAGAGGAAGATGGAGAGAGTGGAAGAGAACGAGTGAGCTTACAAGAGAGAGAGAGAGAGAGAGAGAGAGAGAGAGAGAGAGAGAGGTGGAGTATAAAGGTGGCTCTCTCACACCCATCACTCTTTCTCCTTTATCCCCTCTCTCTCATTTCCCTCCAGCTCTATCATTATCTCCCTACTTCTCTCCTTCTATCTTACTCTCCCTCACTCCATCCCCCTATCTCATTCTCTTCCATCCCCTCCTAGACACTTTGTATCTCCCATTCTTTCTCTCTATTTACCCTCCTCTCTCTCCTTCCTTCCCTCACTCCCTTAGTCCCTCATTCACAATAAACACTATCCAATTTTATCTCTCTCTCTCCTTCAATCCCTTTATATTTAACTCCCCATTCTCCCATTCTCACTTTATCTCCCTCCCTTTGTCTATATCCCTCTCTCTTTCTATTCTACCTCACTCTCTCTCTATCTCAAGATATATATTTTTCTCTCTATTTTTCTTTCTCTCTTTCCCCCACCTTCCATATTTTTATGTGTCTCCCTCCCTATCTCCTTCTCTCTCTCTAGCCCCCTGCTATCTCTATATACCTCCCTATCTCCTTCTTTGACTCTCCCTATCTATATATCCCTCTTTCCAACATTACTCTCACTCTCTCTTTTCCCTATATCTTCTTTATATCTTCCTCCCTATCTCTTTCTCTCTCAATATCTCTCACTCCCTCCACATGTCTCCTTCTCACCCCCAATATCACACACACTCCCACCCCATATCTCTCTCTCTCTCTCTATCACACACACATGACTCCCCCCTCTCATTCCATGTCTCTATATCTCTTTCTCCCTAGCTCTTGCGCGCCCCCCCCCCCCACTACCCACACTCTATATTTTTCTCTATCTCCCTCCATCTCTCATTATCTCCCTCCCTAACTAACTACCAATCCCTTCTCTCCCCCCTTCCACTCTTTATCTATTCCTCTTTCACAATAATACTTGTTCAACTTTATCTTTCTCTCTCCCTATACTTCTCTCCTTCACCCCCTATATCCCTTTCTCTCCTACTCTCTATCACCCTCCCTTGCTCCTCTCCCTTACACTCTCATACTCTCTCTATCTATCCCACATCACTCTCTCTTTCCACATGTCTCTCTTTATCTCTCTTTCTCTCTCTCTCTTTTTCCCATCTCCATCTCAAATTCCCTCCATCTCCTTCTCTCTCTCTCCATCACTCTCATCCTCACTCCCTCTATCACCCACCTCAAAATTGATCTCTAACTCCCTCTCTAATCTCCATTTATTCCCCTCACTCCACTTTCCTCTCTTCCCTTCTCTCCCTTTCTCCCTCCCCCTTATTATATTTATCTATCACTCCCTCCTTCAAAAAACCCCCCCTAAAACTCTTTGTCTCTTCCCTCCAAAACTATCTCTATCTCTGCCCCTCTCTCCTTCTCTCCATTTCTCCCCCTCACTTCCCCTTTCTCTCTTATTTTCTCTCCCCTCATTCCCATTTCTTTTATTTCTATATCACTCCCTCATTCACAAAAACCCTCCTCTAGCTCTCTCTCTCTCTCTCTCTCTCTCTCTCTCTCTCTCTCTCCCCTCACTCTCTCCCCCTCTATTGTTCTCTTCCCCCCATCATTTTTCTATGTGTCACTCTTCCTCTAAGTCCCCCCCCTCCCCCCCTCTCTCTTTCACTCCCTACCCCACTCCCACTCACTGATTAAATCACTCACATACTCTTTCTCACCTCACTCTATCTTTATATCTCTCTCCCTTCCTCTCTCTCCTCCCTCTCCCTTACTCTCTCTCTCCATCTCCCCCCCCCCCCCCCAAGTCCCACCTTCACTAAAATCCCCCTCCAACTCTATCTCTATCTTCCTTCGTATGTCTTCCATAACTCTCTCTTCCCATCCCCACTCTCCCTTACACAACCTCTTTCCCTATATCTCTCACTTTTAAACCTCATTAAATCTCACACTCACTCTCTCCCTTTTTTCCCCCCTCACTCACCCATTTAATCTTCCCCACCACTTGATATCTCTACCTCCTTCCCTCCCTCCTTATATCTGCTTCCTCCAACCACACCTCAACCATTCCCCCTGTGTTCAAGTTCCTAGTATCAAGAAAATGGATGTGTGACTAGTGGTAGGAATGCACATATGTTCCTATCCTATTTCTAGGAACATGAACACATTCCTATCACTATGAATTTTCGTGCATTCTTGCTGCTAGGAAAACACGTGTTTTCAACACTAGAAACATATTTGCATTCTTGATCCTATGAATCCACATATAGGATAAGCACTAGGAATGTGAATTCCTTTTTTTATTTTTTTTAGTGGTACGAAGCTTATGTGCATGATGGGTTGTTTTCTTTGGATATAGGTTGGAGATTAAAGACCTCGCGGTTTGTGCTTCAAATATATGAAAACATTATTTTTTGAGAACATACACACACACACACACACACACACACACACACATTGGCCTTATTTTTATATAGGATAAAAAAATATGTTGTTCATGTAAAAATAGACAAAAATAGAATCAACTATGTCGATTATATATATATATATATATATATATATATATATATATAAAATAATTAACAATGTTTGTTATTTTTAATGCATTTTTTTCTTGACATATTTCAAAATATTAAAACACATCCATCGTTTATTTTCACTATAATATTTTTAGGCAATAACCATTTGGAAAAAAAATTACATGGTTCAATAGATGACATTATGACCTACAATCTGGAAAATAAAAGAAATATTTGATAATTTTAAGGACCTTTTAGGTTGCATTAATTGAAGTCCTTGGATTTTAAGGATATAATGACTTTCATAATTTATAAAACAATGTAAAATTCAAATATTTTCTTTTGAAAAAAGTGTTGTGTGTATAGAAACACTCTCTACAACTCTACAAGTTTTTGTTTCAAAATTCTATCATTTAAGTACTAAAAGGTTGCACTAATAGAAATATATGCATTATATTTTGCATGAAAAATAACATACCAATGATAGGAAAAATCAAATTTCACATAGTTAAATACAACTTCTATAAATAAAAATTATATATTTGGAAAGGTGGTTTATTTTTATACATTTAATCATTTTACACCATGTACAAATTGATTACATAAGTACCTATACTCATTTCTCTAAGTTAACATATTATTTATTTTCAAAGTTTTCATTGCCACTAATATGTCACGACAGAGCATCATTAGCTTTCCCCCACCAGTATACCTTTTTGGTTTCCTTTATTCCCAAACTAATATCCTTAGCATTCGAATATTTTATTCTTCTTCTTCATTTAATTCTTATTATTTTGTAAAGTATTATTCATTATCTTTCAATTCAATCCCTATCTTCTTTGATTCTATCTCCCTTCTTAGGAATTCTTGTTTGACAAAATCTTTTATTTCTCTTAGAATACTACATCTCAACTATACAAAACCTTCTTATTTTTTGGGTTCCAAAGGCTATTACCTTTAATAGCATATTTATATCCAATAAAGATACACTTTTTAGTTTACCCTATTCTCCTTTGGAATGTGTACAAACATTGGGGGAATTTTGATATAAAAAAAGGGCCTCAAAATGAAAAGTGTACTAACAAAATCAAATTTAAAAGGACCAATAGGATACAAGATGATGATTTCATCCCCCAGGGTAAATATTTGTGGACGGAAAAGAAGAAAACTATTTTTTTATTGTATTTTCAACTTATCTTATTGTAGGTTTACTCAAATTTGAAGTGTGTACACCCGTTGGATTTGGAATTAGAATATTATTATAACAAGTACCCACTATGAATACTTTTTAGTGGATATATACTGATAAAAGTTTAAAATACATGAAAATATGTATTTTGAAACATGTTTTTTCGTGAATTTTTAATTTTTGTCAATGTAGATCTACAAAAACGTATGTAGAGAGGGTACTTGTTGGATACAAAATCTAATTCCATGACAAAATGGGTACTTGTTGGATGTAAAATCTAATTCCACTTAAAAAGAGTGTACACACTTTAAATTTGAGTAAACCTACAAGGAGATAAGTTGAAAATACAATAAAAGAAAGTAGTTTTCTTTCTTTTGTTTTAAAAATTCATAACTCTTAATTTACTATTTTTACTAATATTTTATTATTTTCCTTAGGATTCCCATTTTATAATTCAAAATTCCCCTAATGAGTGTCACACCCAAATATCTTGATATGTTTAAGAGAAGCTTTCTTACTAGTCCATACCTCGTGGAATTTCAAAACACATTTTTAATGTATTTGTTTTTTGTTAATCTCGATCTACTCAAAAGTATGCAGAGTGAGTAATTGTTGGATGTAGAATCTAATTCCACATCCAATTAGTGTACACAATCCAAATTTGAGTTACAAGAAGATAAGTTGCAAATACAATAAAATAAAACAGTTTTCTTTCTTTTATTTTAAAAATCCATATCTCCTATTTTATTATTTTCCCTAGGAGACCCATTTTATACCTCAAAATTCCCCTAATGAGCATGACATTCAAACTCCCTGAGATTTTTAAGAGAAGGTTTCTTTCTAGTCCATACCTCATGTGGTTTTTTATCATCCAATGTTGGTGAAGGTAATCTATTTACTAGGTAACACGCAATATCCATTGTCTCTACCTATAATTATTGTCCTAACCTAGAACCATTACGAATGCTCCTTGATTTCTCCATTAGTATCCTATTATTTCTTTTTTCAACTCTGTTTTTGTTAATTTGGAAGCTCAATGACAAATTCCAATCATTGGACTAGATTCCTCATTCTGAGAAGAAAAAAACTGACCTTTGAAGCACTGCATCTGGATAAGGGAAAGTGTATTTTTGAAGTGAGGCCCACAATGTCACATTTGATCAAGTCATCCTAGAGGAAAATTTTCCCCTCATCCAATGCCTATAAATACAAGTGACCTTAAGCTCATTTTGACATCATCACACAACAGATTCTCTTCTTCTCTCTCAATATGATTGGTTCGTACAGGTATGAGGCAATGATTTTCTTCACATGTGTGGGAAAGAAGGAAAAAATTACAGGTGGTTGAAATTTGAAGTTGGTCTACAAATTTGAATAACATTGACCAACATTGACTTTGAATTTCTAGATTGAATTTGGGTTTAATACTTTGGGATAGTTTCTATTTAGCTAATCCACATTTTTTGGCACAAAAACTGAGGTGTTTGGAGTATTTTTACTATAGGGGAAATTGAAAACTTGACTGCATATTTTTCTGTCTCATTTGACCGAGTAGAACCCTTAGGCATGCTCCTTGGTTTCTCCATTAGTATCATATTTGTTATTTTTTCAACTTTTTTTTTGTTAATTTAGAATCTCAGTCACAGATTCCAATCATTAGACTTGATTCCTCATTCCAAGGGGACCAAAATCAAAATTTGAAGCACTGGATTTGGATAAGGGAAAGTGTATTTTCAAAGTGAGGCCCACAATGTCACATTTGGTCAAGTCAGCCTAGAGGACAATTTGCCCCTCCTCCAATTCCTATAAATATAAGTGACCTAAATCTCATTTGGAAATCATTAGACAACAATTTATCTTCGTCTCTCTTAATATTATTGGTTCGTATAGGTCTAAGGTTATTATTTTATTCACATGTGTGGGAAAGATGGACAAAATTATAGGTGGTCAAAATCTAAAGTTGGTCTGCAACTTTTACCAATGTTTACCAATGTTGACTTGGACTTTCCGGGTTGATATTGGGTTCAATACTTTGGGATAATGTTTTTTTGAGTAGGCCACATTTTTTGGCACAAAAACTAAGGTATTTGGAGCCTTTTGACTGTAGGAGAAATTTAAAACTTGACCGCAGATTTTTCTCTCTCCTTTGACCATGTTTGACTAAGTATTCTTGGACTATTTTGGGTTGACTTTGACTAACATTTTAAGCCGAATTGTATCACTTTCGACCGATATCTTGTAAGAATAAATTGACCATTTAATTTTAATGGTTAGGGCACACTTTGACTATTGTTGACTTGGACATAATTGCAGATTATGACAGTTGACCATATTTGACTATTGGCACATGTTTTGATATTTTGTTTGGTTGTTTTGTTGATAAGAAAAAAACAGGATTTAAATATTATTTATGGATTTTGGCTCATTGTACTATAGATTTGAACCCTGCAGAAAAATTACCTGCAAACGATTTCTTAAAAATAAAAAATAAACAATGGAGAGAACATAAAAATGAAACACAATGCACAAATATTTTCCCATGGATCCCAAAACAGAGACTATCAGATTGATTTTTCATTATATTCCTTTCAATGTTACAATACATATATATACATGAAAAATCATTCTTAAAACCCAATCCATTAACCCTGGATTAGAACATAACTATAGTTCCCTTGACCGGATCTACAAAATAACATGGACAGAAAACCATCATGCCCAAAACCATGCAAAAAACCATAGGTAGGTCTATCCACCTAATAATAGGGTCCAAGAAAATTTTCTTAGGCCGTTGTCCCAGATCCCACATAGGGGGGCTACCAACCCCCGAAAAACCCCCATACAAGGGTGGCTACCACCCCTCCTATGACCCCCCCACGCGTGCGACTAGTAGTGGAAAGAATATAATAGACACCCAGCATGTACTCTCTATTGAAAATTTTATGAAAATATAATAGAAGAATAATTTCAAATGGTTTCCCCCCTGTGGGGGTTTTCCCTGGTCTTTGAACAATTAGTGTCTCTTGTTTATATGTTGATTGTATCGTATTTTCATTGCATTTACTGTTCAATATTTAGTTACTAATTTTAATAAGAAGAACCAATTGTTACTCAAAATGATTACTTATTGAAGAATTGAATTGGGGTAAAGTAATTCATATAACATAGAGTAGTGGAAAATTAACATGGTATCAGATCTAAGGTGAAGGAATAACCCAAAATGATACAAGTGTTAGAGGAATCATCTTTGGCAAGTTGAAGGAACCTATCTAAACAATTCAAGGTGTCTACCTTTTTCTTCAAGGAAGCTGAGAAGATGGGAGGCTCATCAAATTTTTTGCTTGAAATATTAGGCTAGAAATCCTAGCTGATGACAATGATGTCTAGGAGTACATAAAAGTAAAAGTTCTCGAGCCTATGGAAAATTCTACTATTATTTTCAAGAACAAGTACAAGAAAGGTGAGTTAAAAGCAAAGAAAATTATTATCGATTGTTTAAAAGATCATTTACTTGCCTATGCTAGTAATTTCAAGAATTCTAAGGATGTATATGATAAGCTAGATGTCATGTATATAGTTAAAAATTTGAATGAAATCATCTCCTTGAAATATCAACTCAAAGATATGAAGATGAATAAAGGAGAATGTGTGCAATCCTATATCATGAGGATATATCGTCTTAAAAATAAGTTGCAGAGAGTTGGGGAAACCATACCTAACAAGGTGTTGGTGTTGGTGTTGGTGTTGGTAAGCCTTAGAGGTCTCTCTCTTATTTGGGAAACCTTCATTACCATCATAAGAAATAAAAAAAATCCCATCATTTGATGAGATGGTTGGAAAACTCACTCAAGAAGAATCTAGGATGATTTCAAGAGGGAGAATTCAAAAACATGGAGAAGAATTCAAAAATATGGAGAGTTAAAGAAAAGAATAAAAGGGGAAAAGGAATATGTATTTAGGATGACTTCAAGAGGGAGAATTCAAAAACATGGAGAAGAATTCAAAAATATGGAGAATTAAATAAAAGAATAAAAGGGGAAAAGGAATATGTGTTGGTTCAAGTATCCCCTCTCCTAATTCAAAGGATTCTAATGAATATAGATGGATATTGAATGTTACAATTGTCACAATCATTGTCACTATGCTTGAGATTGTCCGAAAAAGAGAGATGCTCCAATATTTGACCAAATATACAACAACAACAGGTAAAATGATAGAAGAATAAGTGATGATGGAAGAGGAAGAAATAATGGGAGAAGAAGCAATGATAGAATAATAAGTGATGATAGAAGAAGGCTATGTGATAGAAGAGGGAGAGACGATCAAAGAAGAAAAGATACTTTGGATGATCATGAAGAAATTCCTCATCCTCAAAATACGTCAAGAAAAGTAACACCCTATTCCCACATCTATCCAAGTAACTGTAAAACTGGGGTAAACATGCAACAAGAGGCTACTAATATTATATTCAACGTCCTGGATGACCTTAACGAAGTGGAATCGAGGGAAACCTGACAAAAAAACCTTACACATCATCGACAACACCTCTAGGAGGTAACCCAACCTCCCAAAGCCCTGAACCCTGAGGGGGAACTAATTTTTAACCATTTTGAACCTTATCTATAAGCATGTAAGGGAAAGGGAGTAGCTAGAAACCTATAACTACGGGCATGCCAAGGCAAGGTCGCGGGAAATGCCCCAAAAATTTAGTTTTGTGCATGCAACTATGGTATTTGCGCCACCTTTTCAGCCCCAGAGCCCAGGTCATTGCTCATAAATTCATGAAAATTTAGGAGATGATAAATAACATTAGACAAAGGTACAGAAGAAATCACATCATCGAGAACTCATCTAGACCCCTCCTGGACATGACAGGAATTTCATCAAACATGTCACAAACAATGCATATACAAGTATAAACAACATATTTAAACATGGGGGTCTCTTACTTATTTGAGAATAGCTAAGAATAATTTCTCTCCTACATCATAAACTACAATACATTATATTTTACCATAGATACATTGTGTATTTGTTTACAAGTAAAAAAATAGATAGATCCATACACCATCACTGATTGAATACATGCTTATAACCAACATAATAACAACATAAATACAATGTACAAAAAAAAAATAAAAAAATCCATACATAAACCAAAACATTTACATACCGAATACCAGATGAATGAGCTCTTCATTACTAAATGTAAAGACCAACTAGAGATGGGACTTCCATGTCCCAACCAACCATAGATTGGTTGAGCCAAGTCTCACTTAATCCAATCATACCCATGCCATATTCTAAGCATGAATGTGGGACTTTATCAAACACATCAACCTACATCAAACCAAGGCTCCAGAGACCAAACCGTGTCAACCCCAAACCAGTGATTCCACCTCACGGTCGGACATCACTAACCATCACAAATTGGTCTCTATCCAAGTTTCTCTATGGCTTCAGAGTGTTTGTTCCAACCAAATATCCAGGGCCAGTAACTCAACCCTAGTTGTTTCCAGGCTTCAGAGTGTTTGTCCAACGAAGGCTCCAGGACTAGTAACTCAACCTGACAGTTGTCCAGCGGGATCCAGAGAGTTTTTCCAACCAAGGCTCCAGGAAATAATAACTCAACCCAATAGCTAAATTAACCATAAAAAAATAAATGGAAATAAACCCACAGTACCATGGTTTTCGATGAAATGGCATGGCTAGGAAAATCCACATGCATACACCATGCATGCCAAAACTAGTGAGGAAAACATACATGCAGCTCGGTACCTGGAATCAAATCTCGCTAATAAAATCTCGTTGTAGTTGTTGATCTCGATGTCCACTTGTGATTTCCTGCTCTTCCTTTTCCTTCTTGCTTCAAACTAGCAAGTATCCACACTCTCCAAGAGTGCTCCAAGCAAACTCTAAGTATCCAAGAGTATGAGAGAGAGAGAGAGAGAGAGAGAGAAATGAGAGAGCTCCAAAAATGCACTGACATAAGGTACCAATTGATCCTCGAAATCATTTTTATAGAAAACGCCTCTATTTTCTTCATTTTCCATTATTTTCCTTCAATTTCCTCCTCACATACAACCTATGACCTTTCATCTCCCTTTTCTCCTAATTTCCATTATTTTCATAAATAAATGTGCCAAAAATATTTTTTTCCTATTTAATTCTTTAGCCATATACTTTATCAATTTCCTTAGCCATAATAAAAAATGTGAACACCCACACTAGGATGTTTTCCCCAATATTTAGCTTAGAATACATTTCCCATCAACCGTGGTTATTATTTTAACTTTACTACATGGAATTTTCACCAGGGTTGTTACAGAACCCTCCCCCTTGGGGGACACCGTCCACGGTGTTCAATCACAAATATACCTCAGAAACACCATTGAAAAGAAAACATACTGCCCATGGAGCTTTATAACATAGCTCGATGTATTATTTATAATGATCACCCTACTGAAAAGAAAACCAACATGACAACTATAATGACATTACACCATACCACTTATTGGAGCTTTATAACATAGATCATGGTGGTATTTACATCCACATACATATGTACATACATCCAACCATCACATCAAAACATATACCAAAATATCACCAAAAAATATGCTAAACAAAAACCAGCATCGTACCAAAATCGCTTTGCCTCAACCGGTAAAAAAGGAAGGATACATGGCCCACATCTGAACTGCTATCTCCCATGTAGCTTGATCGGGCCCAAAGTGCTTCCATTTCACTTTAACTTAATCAAATGCTTGATTTTGGAGCATGAACGTATTTTTCTGCAAAATTCATTGTGATTCTGGCTAGAACTCTCCTTCTAGCTCCACCTGCAATACTAACTACTCAATCGCATGATCAACATCTTTAACATATTTACTAAGCAATGATATATGAAAAAAATCATGGAATTTCACTATGGAAGGCAGTGCAAGTTGATAGGCTACCGGCCCGATCATCTCAATGATACTGAAGGGTCCAAAAAACCTTAGTTCCAAATTGGCACACAACCCAATCTGCAAGGAGCTCTTCTTGGGCTTGATACGCAAGTAAACCTGATCCCCAACCTAGAATTCCTTGAAAAACCTGTTCCTGTCCGCATAAATCTTCTTCATATCCTGCGTTGTTTTCAAGTTCTACTTGATCACCTTCATTTCATGTTCCATTCCTGCCAATATATATGGTTCAATCAGTACTTGGTTAACCGGATCACTTCAACTGATAGGAGTGTTTCAACTCTGCCCATACAATGCCTCAAATGGACTCATCCTCAATGAATCATGATACTTTTTGTTGTAGGAGAACTCTACTAGTGGAAGATACTCTTCCCACTCACGTTGTGGATGAATCACATACATCCTCAAAATATCCTAATGACCCTCTCAGTTTTCCCATTTGTTTGCAGGTGATAAGCTGTGTTGAAGGCCAAATCGGTACCCAAACCAACAAACAACCCCTTCAAAAACTTGGAAGTGAACTTTGCATCCCTATCAAATACAATATTCTTCATGTTAGAACATTAAATATTACATAGCAATGGAGCACATAAAAATATGCGGAAATACAAACACAAAAAACATGTAAAACAAGAGAGACATATATATATATATATATATATATATATGGTTCACCCAACTTGGGCTACGCCCATGGAGAAACAACTAGTCATTCCTTTAAATTATCCAGCAAAACGAAGAGACACAACCTATAGCAGATCCGTTGTAATATCCTCTACTCTCTGACACAGTCCCTCTTTCTCTTTCTATCTCATAATACACTCTCAACACAACTGCAATACAATTCCCTCATACAAGATAAGGGTTTCCTTTTAGGGAAAATTTTTCTAAATTAAACATAACTTCTTCCGTCGGATCATCTTCCTAATGAATGGCCTATATTGACTACAAAATTTCAATATTTTACAAGGGAATTTTACATCTATTTTTAGCTTCGAGGGCACTACCCCCAGACCCCTCAGCCGCGGGGGATGGGCCACCCCCGAACCCTCGTGGGGGAGACGAACACACCCCTCCCCACACACATGGAGGGGTGTATAGTCTTCTAGGGGTATACATCCAGTTGAAACAAAGACCTATAAATCATGATGATAATCAGGCTCCACACCCAACAATATCGCACTTGGATAATGATTGTACCAACTCCACCACTGCTTCATTTTCTGGAAATTGACTCCACTTTGGACATAGTTGTTTCTCATCTTCATCATCTTACTTGAATACGAATTGAAACTAACTAGACCCTTAGTTTCTCCTAGTTTACAACTTTTGTTAACATATCTTCAGGATTCTCGCTAATGTGTATCTTTTCCAGCTTCAATTGTCCATCTTCCAAAAATGTCTGTATGAAATGGTACTTGAGTTGCATGTGTTTATTCTTGGAATGAAACGTTGAGTTATTTTCAAGATGAATGGCACTCTGGATTTCACTGTGTAACATGTCCATCTCCTTCTTCTTACCCAATTTATCCATAAAACTTTGTAACCAAATCATTTCTTTACTAGCCTTTATAGCAAAAACATACTCTTCTTTTGTTGTTGAAAGTGCAACAACACTTTGCATTTTTGAAACTGAACTGACAATTGTTCAACCTACAATAAATACATACCCTATATTTCTCCTCTTGTTATCTCTATCACCTGCCATATCTGTATCAATATATCCTTATAGCGTAATGTTTGAACCACCAAAGCATAATTCTCTATTTGTGGTACCTCTCGAATACTTGAGAATCCATTCAACTACCATCCAGTCTTCTTTTCTTGGATTGTTCATGTAACTGCTTACAACTCCCACTGCATGTGCAATATCATTCCTTGTGTAGACCATTGCATACATTAAGCTTCCAACTACTGATGCATATGGAACTTTAGATATATAATCCATTTATTCTTGGGTCTTGGGGCACATCTCCTTACTAATTTAGCCAAAGGTGTACTAACATGTTTTTCATTCTGCATATTAAATGTTTCCAACGCCTTTTGCATGTAATCATTCTGAGACAATGTTAATTTGTGACTTTTCTTGTATCTAGTTATTCTCATACCAGGGATTTGTTTTGTAGCTCCCAAATCCTTCATTGCAAATGAATGTGCCAATTTTCCATTAGGGTAATTTTTAGGTCTAAAATGGGCCTCCTAAGGAAATTATAAAATAATAGTGGAAATAATAAAATAATATTAGATTACATCATCAAATTTTAGAGAGAAAAAAGAAAAAACTATTTTTTCAATTTGTATTTTCAACTTATCTCTCTATGGGTTTACTCAAATTTCGAGTAGAAACACTCATTGGATGTAGAATTTGATTCCTCATCCAAGGATTACCCATATTGCATACTTTTGATGGACCTTGCTACACGAAAAATAAGAAATACATGAAAAATGTGATTACAATCACGTTTTTTCATGTATTTCTCATTTTTCATGTAGTAGGGTCCATTGAAAGTATTCAACATAGGTACTCCTTGGATGGGGAATTAAAGTTTTCATCCAAAAATTACTCCCACTCGAAATTTGAGTAAACACTTGAGGAGATAAGTTGAAAATATGGGTTGAAAAAGTAGTTTTATTATTTTAATATTTTTTAATATTTTTACTTTTTTACTCCAAAAATGATAAATCATCCCCCATGGTTGACATCATCATATTGAATCCTATTGGTTCTTATAAAGTTTATTTTGGTTGTACATTTTTCTTAGGAGGCCCATTTTAGACCTCAAAATTCCCCTAATGCCTTTGAGCAGATTTTTTTTCCTGCATGTTAGACCCTGCAACAAGCATGTCATCTACATATAATAACAATAAATATATCTTTCATCATTTTTCTTTTTTAGATAAACACAATTATCAGAGTGACATCTAGGATAACCTTATTCAAACATACACTTGTCAAATTTTAGATACCACTGCCTCAGAGCCTGTTTTAAGCCATACAAAACTCTTCTTCAACCTACACACTAATTTTTCTTTCCCTATGAGCTCATATCCTTGTGGTTGTTGCATTTAGATATATTCCTCCAAATCTCGATGAAGAAAAGTTGTATTTACATCTAACTATTCAAGATGAAAATCTTCTGCTGCTACAAGGCTTAAAATAGTTCTGATTAAAGTCATTTTAACAAGAGAAAATATTTCATCAAAGTCGATACCTTTCTTATGTGCAAAACCCTTCACCACAAGTCTAGTTTTGTACCTCTGTTTTTCTCCATCTCCTTCCTTCAACCTGTAAATCCATTTATTTTGCATTGTTGGTTTAGCTGCTGGAAACTTGACTAAGTCCTAATTTTGGTTATGTACCAAGGAGTCCATCTCTTCTTTCATGGCTAGCTCCCACTTCTTCCTGGTTTCTACCTGCATTGCTTCTTCATAACATTCTGTTCACCAGAATTAGTCAACAATACATAATATAATGAAGGATAGTATTGTTCAGGGGGTCTACTTATATTGGTAGATCTTCTGACACCACTTTTAGGTGTTTTAGGTGCCTGTTATTATTGTGATGGTTTTTGTGGTTGTGGTTGTTGATTATTATTATTTTCAGGTACCTTTACTTTTTCTGATCTCATCAAGAATTGTGTATTCTTTGTTTTATTTTTCCTGTTTCTTTTCCTGCAAGTTATCCTTGCACAAGACATTTTCATTGAATATTACATCTCTGCTCCTAATAATTTTGTGATTTTCATAGTCATATAATAAATAACCAAAATCATTAACACCATATATAATAAAGGTACATTTCTTTGATTTTTCCTCAATCTTTGTTCTATTTTCTTTATTTATATGGGAAAAGGCCTCACAGCCAAAAGGTTGTAAAAAAAAAGTAGTTTACCTTTTTACCTGTCCATGCCTCCTATGGAATACCACAATCCAAGGAACTTGAAGGCCCTTTGTTTATTAGATAAACAACATCATATCTAGCGTTTGGCCAAAATTATAAAGGAAATCCTGCATGGAACCTCATTCACCTTCCATGCTTCATGATTGTCTTGTTCATCCTTTCTAACACATTGTGGTGTTCTTGGAACTGTCTTCTCTCTATGAATTTCATGCTATGAACAATACCTATCAAAAAAATTTCTACGATATCCACCTCCATTGTCTGATATGAGACACTTCAACTTCTTTCCTATCTCAATCTCAACCAAAGCTTTCCATTTCTTGAAGGTATCAAATACATTAGATTTATTCTAAATACAATAAATCCAAGTTTTTCTAGTTGCATCATCAATATAAGTAACATAATAATGAGATCCACTGAGAGATGATACCTGAGCAGGTCCCCATACATCTATATGCACAAGCTCTAATTTTTTGCTTTTCTTTTCTTTCCCGGCTCTAAGAAATATGACTCTCTTCTATTTTCCACTTCTCTCTCATGTGTCTAAGACTATGATGCCATAATGTTGCATCTTCTCCTGTGGATTTTAAATCATTAACACAATTATAAATACCATTGCATAAATACAATGTACCAACCTTTTCTCATTTTTCTATTACTAGGGCTCCTTTAGTGACCTTCCAGGTTTTATATGTAAAAGTTGTCACTGTAACCTTCACCGCCTAACTGCCATGTTGAGATCAGATTTTTCTTCAGATATGGAACCTGCCTTACCTCCTTTAATAACCATTGGTTTCCATTCTTATGTTTTATAAGAACTTTACCCATTCCAACGATTTTACAGGGTTTATCATCACCCAAACGAACCTGTCCAAAATCACCTTGAACATAGTCATGAAAATGTTTCTTATCAAGTGTGGCATGGACTGAGTGTACGTAGGTTTTAACCCTGTACATAAATTATTTGCAAACGAATCTTAAAAATAGAAAATAAATAATAGCGAGAGAATAAAACATAAAACATATATACACAGGTATTTTCCCCTGGATCCCAAATCGAGACTACCAGCTTGATTTTTCATTATATTCCTTTTAGTGTTACAACACATATATATACATGTCAAAGCATACATAAACCCAAATCTATTAACTCTGGATTAGGACATAATCATAGTTCCCTTGACCGGATCTACAAAATACCAGGGGCCGAAACCATCATGCCCCAAAACCATGTGCAAACCCATGCACAAAACCATGGGCTGGTCCACCCACTGAAAAATAGTGTCCAAATTTTTTTTCCCGGGGCACTGCCCCAAACCTCAAACAGGGGGGGTTGTCGCCCCCCCTGTGACCCCCCCCCTACGCATGCGACTAATCATGGAAATAATATAACACATACCCAACAGTGAGGCCCCTGAATCTATCACCCAAGCATGAATAACATTTTCTAAAGAAATAATCAAAGCATAATGTAACACATCACCTATCAGATTCGCTTCATGATTTTTTTCTTGTTGTGTGTCTCCTTATTTTCCCTTCTAAGACTTATAGTCTTTCTTTAGTTGTCCTTTCTTCCCATATTTCTAGCACACTATCCCCGATCTAGACTTGGATCTTCATTTCCTTGAAAAACTGCGATATCTTGTGCTCTTTCCTCTTTCCATTTTTCTTCCCTAGTCTCTACACTCAAATCGTTACCCAATGTCTCACCAGAGATTTTTTGTCGCATTTCTTTGTTAAGAATAGCACCAACAACATCATCAAAATTTAAATTACTAGATTTAGAAATAGAGTTACTAATGGCCATAGCTAAACCATTCCAAATTTATGGAAATGATCATAGAATTAATAGATCCCTAACTCCATCATCAAAGTTTACGCCTACAAAAATTGACTGACTGGTAACCATATTAAATTCATTTAAATTGTGTAATGTCCTGAAATGGAAATCATCGGCTTTTTTTACTGCTGAAGAACTCCTTTGTCGGAAATATGAACAAGGCTATGTCAGAGATTGCCTGAGAGGGCTTTTACCAGCTATGCCACCTCTAAAGAGAGGATGAGAACTAGAGGTTATCCGGCCTTTTCTTAGACTCTGCCTATAGCTATGTAAATACTTCTTCCTCAGAAGATCTTGCTCAAAGGGATGAGCTACAGCGATATGCAAACAAATACATGAAGAGAAAACTTGCTTCAATCTCAGAAAATGATAGAAGAACTCATAGCCATTGTATTAGCTAATAGTAGCAAAATAAGTGTACAATATCTTGAGGGAAAGAGCACTCAAGAGAGGGAATAATCATCCTCAAAGAAAAAGTACATGAAAGCATGAAATATATTGCTGCATAGACTGCCCTAGCTATGACTGCGCAGTATTATGGAGACACTGCTGCATACAAATATGAAATATGATGATATTGCAATATAGCTCAAGAAATGAGGAGGAGTGTGCTCTCAACCCCTAAAAATAATGATACAACAATAATACAACAATCCTTAAGAGGATTGGCTACACTAAATGCCCAGAATGGGAAAATACCAAAATGCTGGAGTTGCTCGATAGCTGCAGCAACTCATAACCAAAATAGAAGGAGATGGTAGAATCTTCTCTAAAAATTGAATCAATCTCCTCCAAAGGATTTCTGGAGTGCAAGGCTGATCCCGACACTAGAAATCTCTCCCTCCAATGTGATGGTGCAAACCCCCACTACAGACTAACTCTGAAATAATGCAGTCTATGGAAGGGACTGCGCTGATGAAGATGGGAGAAAGCTTGGTGTGCTGCCAAAATCTAAAAATGAGCTCAATATCACTCCTCAATGATATCTCCACTAAATGGAGACTCCTTTCTTTGCAAATCAAGTCCCAGAGTGATGTGGTGGAAGCCTCTACTGCAACCCCAGCAACACAATGTCTTCTTGCTTCAAGAATAACGTTGTGATGGAAGAGAATTATTTGGCCTTGAGCCAAGATGTGGAGAAAGCTGAAGATAAATTCCTCAAGAGGCCTCTCATGAGGAGGAATGAATCCTAAACAAGAATTCCTCCAGCAACTCTGTTGAACAACAGGAGTATGCTCCTTGTCTCTCATGACAACGAAATCAATAATCTATTCATGAGCATAAATGGTTGTCTTTCCCTCCTCTTATACAATTGTGAGCTCCCTCTCCATGGGCCCCACTTCATTAGGGTTTTCCTTCTCAAGGAATCTTCCCTCCTTCTCTATTGCGTTGTGCCACATTATGCTTTCCACCTCATAACCTGCGCAGTTTGACTTTGGTCAACTTGACCTAGCCACTTTGCAAAATAGCTCCTTTTCACACATGGAGGTGTGAAATCAAATACAAAATGATCCCTTCTCATAATATGAGGGATTTTGTTGTGCTTTTCATTATTCATGGGTCTCCTTACCCATTTATTCTCCACCTATGTGAAATTAGCAAAAAATAATGTTCCAATTTTCTGCATGAAAATTTTGGAACATTACAGTCCTCCCCTCCCAAATGTTGCTTGTCCCCAAGAAACTGTAAGGATAGAACTGGAAGGCCTTCTCTCAAGGCATGGATTCCATGATGTGTTTGAGGAACATCTCCCTCATGTGAATCCTCCATGCCCAATCTATCAACCATGCAAAATGAGTCACCTTCCAACTAGGCAACTCCTGAGAATAATCCTCCACCTTGTGCTCCTGTAGAATAGGTGGGCTGAAATTCTGAACATGGTAAGCTTCATGGCCTACCCCACGTTTTCCTCTTCTCCACTCATGATAAATGTGGAGTGCAAGCTGAACTCGGGCTGCAATAATGTTTCCTTCAAGAGGCAAGATGAAGTCTAGATCCCCAAGGTCCTCTCCTCCAATGCTGCAAATCAAGCTGGCCCAAATCACCTCATATGTGATGAGTTGGAATTCATCATCATATGGAATCCAAAAAGTCATATGGTTCACCTCATGGAAGAACAAATGGCTGAACTTGGTGACCATATCATCTCCCATACTCCCCTTGGAGCATGAGCTGCAAAAATAATGGAGGTTCCTCCTCCCAAAGGGCACATCCACCCAATGAGTTCCTCCCTCGTCATGATACATATGGGGTTGCTGCTAATATATGGCTGAAATATAATGGTCTTCAAGAGAGACCCAAGCCACCCCATCAAACATATGAACCATGAAATGCCTCCTCCAAAAATTCATACTCTCTAAATAGCTCCTCCCATATGAAGGAAAGAGGTGAAGCTTGGCAATCATGGGCTGCCCATTGTTTCCCTGGAAACATACACCATGCAAAGTAGGGATAATCATACTCCCAATGGGCATCTCCAACTCATATCCCACTTTCCATACAAATCTCCACATGTAAAAATAAAACTCAGCAACACATGGAAGCAAGAACAAATAGGAACAAGTTATCATATGACAACCGGAAAGTGGATCATAGTTCCACTTATGGAACCCACGCAGTGCACTCATTTCCCGCATCAAAACAAAAATCAACAAGTTCTTTTTCAGCCACTTGTTTGCTGCCACAATCATCTCATAAGATGAAAAATTGAACATAAAATATGGTGTCAATAGTGCCCACCAAGAATCATGTGGCTTCCCCCACAGTCCACCCATTAGATAGCCAATCTCAATGCTTCAAATGGCTCCAAGTACATCATCATATAAAATATGAGAAGGGATGGTCCTCCTCAATACCACATGTTGATCATATAAAGTAAAGGAAGGCAAATAATAATACAGATGTATACCTCCTCTACCGGGTACTCTAGTCGTTGAGCTGGGATGGCTCAACTGAAAGTGCTCCCTTACTCCCAATGAGTAGGAAGGTGGTTGTGACATCCTCATCATCATCATTCGGGCTATGCATCTCTCCATATGTTGATAGATATCATGCTGGATGCCCTCCCAAATGAACTCCTCTTCCAAGGAAATATATGCATCAAGATGCATGGAAAATATTTCCTCTTGTGCTGAAAATAGTATCTTCTCCTTGAGACTAGAGGCTCTAGTCAAGAAGACTCTACCATGTGAGTAGATGAACATATACTCTACCATATATCTGTCATCTCTCTCTGGGTCATCAAGCATACTGCAAGCACCAAGATCCTTGGAGTGCCCCACTAAGAGTGAAGATCTCCAGTAAGGATCAATCCTCCTAAGAGACAACGCCGGTGATATGGCATGTGTAGCTCTACTCCTGCTGCTGCCTGCTACTTTGAAATCCCTTATGCCAAATTTTTCCTCCAAACTCTTCACCTCTCCAAAATCCAAGAGTGGTGAATCCCAAAACATGATGCCTCTCATCAATGATAGATCTGGTGGTCTCCCTGGTGGGATGCCCCTATGCAGTGAGACATCAATGCCAAGAGTGGACTGTACATATGGTTGGGCAACCTTTCCCTTGCTCTCCCTACACAGTACAACCTTTTTCCTCTTTGCCTTAAATTTCTGGAATTGAGAAGAGTGTGTGCCTCTCATCACATGATGTTTCTTTTTCTCTCCTCCTCCTCCTTCCAGCTGCAAAATGGCACAATCATGCTACTCACGGATTGTGCTTGGACATCCATGTATGAGATCCTGGGGACCTTCCTGCATAGATGCAATAATACCTCTTATTAGAGCATGTGCTCCTCCTTCCTCTGCATGAGGTACTAGATCAACTCTATGGTTGGCAGCGTTGTTGCCCTTCTCCTCATCAACATATGTGGGCAACTCCTCCAAAATGATATCCTCTCTTGAAAGAGAGACCTCCATGACTCCTTGTGCCAAAATGCAAGATGAAGGTCTTGCCTCTAATAGAGCACCATGCAAGATATCAGCCTCCTCTAAGGGTTTCTGAAGTGATCTTGAGTCCATGAATTCCTCCATCGCATGCAAGGGTTTTGTTTCTCTAGGAATGTTTATTTCCTCCACATGTGTTTCAGATTTCTTCCCACCAGATTTTTCCATCAAAGCCCTAATGAAAATTGCATAGGAAGAAGTATTTGCATTTTTCAAAGCAAAGGACTCAAATAACCACCATGCATAGACTTTACCTCCTAAGTGCAGCGCTGCTATTCTGATGGCTTCATCTTCAGGAATCTGATGCTGCTACAAAAAGGTGTCTAGCTCTTCAATCCAAGCCTTGGCTGAAAAAGTAGAGGAACCATCAAAGACAGACAGAAGACATCTATCCTCATCATGCTGCTTGCTCCTCCTCACCATGATCTTGCAAAACTCTGGGAAAGAGATGTGATCTCTAAAATTATGAGTTTGAGATTCATACTCATGCAAGAAACCACTAAGAGTTCCCTTCTCCGGTATGCCTTCTTCTTCTTTTATTATCATGGAAAAGCTGGCCATGTGACTGCATTGTACCCCCTAGTGTGTAGCTGCATGCTCACACTCCTCATGGAAAAATCTAGAGCTGGCCCTTGATTCAGCCCTTTTATTTTCTTCTCCAAAAGATGGAGTCTTTTTCCTGCTTATTTCTTGGTCTCCTTGATGAGAATAGGAAGTGCAAGGTTCTTCCTCTTCTTCTTGCTTCTCCTCCTTGGAAAGGTTCTTCTTTGCTCTAAAAAATGATGAGAACAAGCTCATCCTCTTCATCATCTTGATTTCTTCTTTCTTGGGCTTGAAGGCCACAGGCTGAGCCAAGAAAGATGCTCTGATACCACTGTAATGTCTCGAAATGGAAATCATCAGCTTTTTTTTACCGCTGAAGAACTCCTTTGTCGGAAATATGAACAAGACTATGTTAGATATTGACTGAGAGGGCTTTTACCAGCTATGTCACCTCTAAAGAGAGGATGAGAACTGGAGGCTATCTGGCCTTTTCTCAGACTCTGCCTATAGCTATGTAAATACTTCTTCCTCAGAAGATCTTGCTCAAAGGTATGAGCTACAACTATATGCAAACAAATACATGAAGAGAAAACTTGCTTCAATCTTAGAAAATGATAGAAGAACTCATAGCCATTGTATTAGCTAATAGCAGCAAAATAAGTGTACAATATCTTGAGGCAAAGAGCGCTCAAGAGAGAGAATAATAATCCTCAAAGAAAAATTACATGAAAGCATGAAATATATTGTTGCATAGACTGCCCTAGCTATGACTGCGCAGTCTTATAGAGACACTGCTACATACAAATATGAAATATGATGATGTTTCAATATAGCTCAAGAAATGAGGGGGAGTGTGCTCTCAACCCTTAAAAATAATGATACAAAAATAATACAACAATCCTTAAGAGGATTGGCTACACTAAATGCCCAGAATGGGAAAATACCAAAATGCCGAGGTTGCTGGGTAGCTGCAGCAACTCATAACCAAAATAGAAGGAGATGGTATAATCTACTCTACAAACTAAATCAATCTCCTCCAAAGGATTTCCGGAGTGCAAGGCTGATCCCGACACTGGAAATCTCTCCCTCCAATGTGATGGTGCAAACCCCCACTGTAGACTAACTCTGAAATAATGCAGTCTATGGAAGGGACTGCGCTGATGAAGATGGGAGAAAGCTTGGCTTGCTGCCAAAATCTGAAAATGAGCTCAATATCACTCCTCAATGATATCTCTACTAAATGGAGACTCCTTTCTCTGCAAATCAAGTACCAGAGTGATGTGATGGAAGCCTCCACTGCAACCCCAGCAACACAATGTCTTCTTGCTGCAAGAATAACGTTGTGATGGAAGAGACTGCTTTGGCCTTGAGCCAAGATGTGCAGAAAGCTGAAGATCAATTCCTCAAGAGGCCTCTCATGAGGAGGAAGGAATCCTAAACAAGAATTCCTCTAGCAACTCTGTTGAACAACAAGAGTATGCTCCTTGTCTCTCAAGACAACGAAATCAATAATCTATTCATGAGCATAAATGGTTATCTTGCCCTCCTCTTATACAATTGTGAGCTCCCTCTCCATGGGCCCCACTTCATTAGGGTTTTCCTTCTCAAGTAATATTCCCTCCTTCTCTATTGCGTTGTGCCACATTGTGCTTTCCACCTCATAACCTGCGCAGTTTGACTTTGGTCAACTTAACCTAGCCACTTTGCAAAACAGCTCCTTTTCACACATGGAGGTGTGAAATCAAATACAAAATGATCCCTTCTCATAATATGAGGGATTTTGTTGTGCTTTTCATTATTCATGGGTCTCCTTACCCATTTATTCTCCACCTATGTGAAATTAGTAAAAATTAATGTTCCAATTTTCTACATGAAAATTTTGGAACATTACAAATTGTCAACAACAGATCCACCTTCCCACATATTCATATTAAATAAATGTTTCAGAATAAATATCTTATTTGAGGCTAAATTTTTTTCATATAGTCTTCCCAATTTCATTATTAAACCCTATTTTGTCGTTCGCTTCAAAATATTGAAGGCTACCGACGCCACGAGGCACAACCATATTTTTCCAAGTGCCTTTCTGTCGAGTATCTCCCATTCTGTGCTTTTCATACTCGACGACTTCTTTATTTTTCCGCTCAATGGTAGGTACAAATATTTCTGATATAGATAATCTTCCATCTACATCTTCCACAACAGGTAGTTTTGGCTATTAAATTTCTCGACCCTAAACCTACCATCTTCCATCATTGCTCCCACTCGAACTAGTAACCCTTCTTTCCTGCGAGTTTATTAGCCAAATATACCTTCAAATTTGATACCAGTTGCTAAAAAATTATATATTACAGAGTAATGTGACACATAAAAACATGTGGAAATACAAACATAGAAAACATATAAAATGAGAGAGACACAGATATATGTGGTTCACCCATGTTGGGCTACGTCCACGGAGAAATAGCCAGCCCTTCCTTTATATTATCCTTCAAAATGAAGAGACGCAACCTACATCATATCCGTTGTAATATCCTTTACTCTCTCACATAGTCCCCCTTTCTCTTTATCACTCAGAATACAGTATCAACACACAACTGTAATACAATCCCCTCATACAACATAGGGATTTTACTTCTAGGGAAAAAAACCCTAAATTAAACATAAGTTCTACCATTAGATCATCTGCCTAATGAATGACCCAGATTGATTACGAAATTACAATAATTTACAAGGCAATTTTACATATAGTTTTAGCTTCAGGGGTGGTGCCCCCAAACCCCCGCTAAGGGAAAAAATCCCCCTCGCATGGAGGGATGTACAATCTTCTTGGGGTATACATCGGATGAAACAAATACCTCTAAATCAGGATTATAATTAGGCTCCACACCTATCACTTCGAAACGCCATGAAATATTAATATGTCTTTGATAAACACCTATGCTACTCCGCAAGCTGAATTAGTAGTTTTCACTGGAATGAAATGTGCAAAATTTGTCAACCTATCCACCAAAAACATGATGGAATCATGATTTCTAGTTGTCTTAGGCAAACCTAAGATGAATTCCATGGAAATGACCTCCCATTTCCACTCTGGAATCGCAATGGGTTGTATCAATCCACCTAGATGTTTACACTCTTCTTTAACCATATGACAATCCAAACATCTGGCTACAAACTCTGCCACATCCCTCTTCATATTCGACCAATAGTAGATTCTATTCACTATCGTCAATGTTTTCTAGTATCCTGGGTGACCCAAATTTGGTTTCGCATGAAACTATTTCAATATCACCTTCTTGAGCTCATAGTTGTCCAATACATATATCCTGTCTCTAAATCTAACCAATCCTTATGCTGTGAGATGGTAGTCCAAATCCTGTACACCTGCACCTCTACCTATACCACTACCTGTAATTTTACCTGCACCTGTACTACCACATGTACTTGTAATTGTACTACCACCTATACATGTACCTATACCAACATCTGTACCTATACATATAACTATACTTGTAACAACACTTGCACATGTACCAACACATGCACCTGTACTATACTACAATCTGTGGACAATATCCATATACCTATGATCCAATTGACCTGCTTGCAAGATCCTATCATGTAAGTTTGTCCCATAGGAGCCCATAACTGCTATATGATTTACTAAGTACCTTCTCGGTAAGAGTATCTGCATCCCTTTTTTCCTTTCCCTTGATGTACCTGATCTCGAAGTCAAACTCACTAATCATGGCAAACCATCTAGCCTAACTAACATTCATATTTGGCTAGTCAAATAATTACCTCAAACCAATGTGATTACTCATCAATACAAACCACATGCCAAGAAGATAGTTCCTCCACATCTTCAGTGGTTGTATGATCGTTGCTAGCTCAAGATCATGTGTCAGGTAGTTCTTCTCATGCTCATTCAGTTTTTCGTGATTCGTAGCATACCACATGTCCATCCTGCATAAGGAATCCACCAAGTCCTCTCTTGCAAACATATGTACATACTACAAACTCCTTATTCGGATCTGCAAACTTTAACACTAGAGCATATGTCAACAACTATTTAAGTTGCTCAAAACTAGCCTCACACTCATCTTTCCAATCAAACTTCTTACCTTTCCTCTGCAATGATGTAATAGGATAAGAAATATGTGAGAATTTCCTAATGAACCTCCTGTAATAAACTTCCAATCCCATGAATGATCTCACCTCATCTACATTCTTAAGAGCTACCCACTCCATGATGGCTTTATATTTTATGGATCTACTGCAATTCCCTCATTAGAGACAACATGTCACAAGTAGTGTACCTCAGTCTAGAATAAAATGCATTTGTTGATCTTAGCATAAAACTAATGCTCTTTCAACAAAATCAACATTGTTTCCAAATGCTCGACATGCTCTTCCTAATTTTTAGAATACACCGATATGTCATCAATAAACATAATCACAAACTTTTCCAAATAAGGACGCAACACATTGTTCATCAAACACATAGATGTAGTTGGGGAATTAGTCAAACCGAATGGAACTACAACAAACTCATAATTCTCGTACTTGGTCCTGAATGCGGTCTTGTAGATGTCCTACTCTTTGATGCATACCTGATGGCAGCACGATATCAAGTAGATATTAGAGAAAAAAATTTCTCCCTTCATTTGATCGAACAAATCACCAATCCTCGATAATGGGCACCTGTTCTTGATGGTCACTTTGTTCAACTTCCTATATTCAATGCACAATCTGAGAGTGCCATATTTCTTCTTAACGAACAAAACTGATGCACCTCATGGCCATACACTTGACCTAATGTAACCTTTGTGAAGCATCTCTTTCATCTTCAAATTTAATTCCACACACTCAGGTGTACTCATCCTGTACAGTGCCTTTGATGCTGGATTTTCCCCTAGCATCAATTGAATAGAAAATTTTACTTCCATGTGCAATGGAAACTATAAAATATCTTATGGAAACACATCCTGAAACTACTGCAAAACTGGATACTTTTTCAAAACATCTACATCCCCGGCTTCCTTACCTTTTTCACTTGAGATATGAACTACAAATAATACACACCCTTTCCTATGATTGTGCTTTTCATGCATGGATTTCACCATCCTAACTGATGTGGTTTTCTTCTTTCCCTAAAAGACTCTTGGTTCCTCATTGCCATCCAAGCACTCAATAGATTTTTCATAGAACTCTACCTAGGTCCCAAAAAGAAATAACGAATCCACACCCAATAGCATATTGTATGATCCTTAACGAGATATGTTCAAGTGCACTATTGTAGGCATACCATTTAACTTGAATGCACAAGCTCTTACCCAATGGTGAAATATTTTCTTCGTACCTGTGGTCAGCTACACTAACCAATATTTTGCGTGCATTTCCTTACTCAAAACTTATCCACCAGGGCAGGATTAATAGAACTATAGTTAGATCCACGGTCAATCAAAATAGAATCAACTTGATCACAAATATTACCATCCATATGAATGATAGAATCCTAATTATTTGCAAGCATGTTGTGCACAACTTCATAAATCCGATGAATGTTATGCCCAACGTCTCCCATTTCATGTGCCTCCTGTGCACTATAGATCTGTGGCCTATCACACTAATGTTATGGACAATCTCTCCTACAATGATCTCCCCCACAAGAAAAAAACCTCACTGGCACCCTAATCTCATTCTTATTCTGCTTCTCTAAATGAAATCCCTGTCCTATGCCAAATGTTTTGAACTTCTTCGGTGGTGAAACATTCTCTTTGTTACATGTGTCCTGAGGTATTGCTCTCTTTTTGTCCCATTTCCTTTGTTCCTTTCATTACCTGTCCAGTCCGGCTTAGTTTTTGATATGCACTTTGATTGTTCATAACAATGCTTTATTTTCAAAATAGCCTCCTCTAATGATTTAGGCTCATCGAACTCAATCCTATCTCTGAATGGAATCGGACGCCCACTAATAAATATCTAAATCTTGGCCTTCTCCTCCTTGGGGTAAGGAAAATATCTCAGTAACTCCAAGAATTTCCTAGTATACTCTGGAACCCATATCCAACTCATAAAAATCCTTTGCCCTGTCATCGTAGTATCTTTCTGATAGATAATTCTTCTAGAATAGCTTCTTGAACTCACTCCAATTCAAATCCTCCTCTGAAATATCTATGACGTTCTTATCATATTCCCACCAAATGTCTCCTCTACCTCTGAGGCTGAATGTAGTTATCCTAGCTTTCATATTTTCTGAGTAAACATGCAATCTAAAAAAATTATTCATGCCAAGAAACCATGCCTCTGCATCCTACGGTTTATTCATATCTCTACAAAATGTAGGTGGTTTTTCCTTCTTAAACTAATCTGGAAAATATCCTATGTCACTCCTCTTGTAAGGATGATACAGCTGAAAATCATGATGCCTATCTGAACCATAACTAGAACGATACTTGTGTATGTCACCTCTCCTATTCGGAGTGTCCAACAATATTCCATCTTTAACTATGTCATCCCTATCTGACCTGTGATCAATGGGAGACTTACTGCCATATGCTCCATTGGTTATGTCCTCCTTTCCATATTTGATCCTGATTGGCCCCTATTTCTACAACTCTAACAAAATTTTAGGGATGGCTACATTGACCTCTGCTTGTTTTTCATGTGCTTGTATGAGTCTATCATTGTCTTTCTTGCAAATCCTTATTTATTCCTTTAAAATTCTCAATGTATGTGTCAATGTCCAACACCATGCTACAAATATGGCTCATAGGGAGAATCTTTGTAGTCTACCATTTTGCTATTCATATTTTATTTCTTCCTCAATGTACAATATGTCAGCTAAGCCAAAAGATAAATAAACCAACGTACCTTACTGTAATTTGGGGAGGATACATCCTACAAGATAAACCAATCAGAAAAATACCTGTAGATACATAATCATAACATCATATAAACGCATAACACATGGTATATTATCGCATAAACATCAGTCTAGTTGGTTTCTAGTCGTCAATGCATAATCATACCAAATACACACAAGGACATAATGCATGACAAACCCAACCATACCAGTCTAAACTTGACCACATGTACCCATCTAACATGTGTAACCGAACATGAATGACCAATTCATGATCAACATATAGCATCACCCAATCAAGCATACATGGACACTACACAAGCATGACCAATTTGTGACCTAGCATACATAAGCGATGCATATTCAACATGTAATTATATGTAAGAAAGTGTGCATGCATAATACACAAGAATAAACAACACACAATCAATCATATACATGTGATAACATGTTGATAAAAACACCATCATCCCATCCACGGCGACACCACTACCACCACATCCAACACAACACATATGTAACAAACACATAAACCATAGTTATGAGAAACACATATGCAACCAACAAAAAGGCATGGCCCACACATCACCCATCTAGTCCAAGGGTTGAACCGTGCTCTAATACCACTCTGTAACACCCTCTTCCCACATCTACCAAAGTAACTTGCCAACAGGGTAAACGTGCGATGAGAGTCTACTAATATGAGATCCAACCTCCTAGATGACCTTAAGGAAGTGGAACTGAAGGAAACCTCACAAACAGACCTCCCAAAGGTAACCCAACCTCCCACAACCCTGAACCTTGAGGGGGAGCTGATTTTTGACACTTTTGAGCCTTATTTGTGGGCATGTAATGGAAAGGGAGTGGCTATAAGACTATAGATACAGGCATGCCAAGGCAAGGTCGCTGTTAGGGCCCCAAAAAGTCAGTTATGTGCCTGAAACTCCAAGATTTGTGCCACCTTTTCAGCCCTAGAGCCCAGGTCACTTACCAAAACTTCATGAACCTTTAGGAGATGATAAGTAACATTAGAACAAAGGCATGTAAGTAATCACATCATCGGGAACTCATCTAGACCCCTCCCGTCCATGACATGAATTTCGTCAAACATGTCACAAATATTGCATCTACATGTATGAACAACAGATTTAAACATGGGGGTCTCTTACTTATCTGAGAATAGCTAAAAAGAATTTATCCCCTACATCATAAGCTACAATACTGTCTATTTGACCATATATACATTGTGTATTCATTTACAGGTAAAAAAATAAATAAATCCATACATCATCACTGATTGAACACATGCATATAACCAACATAATAACAACAGAAATGCAATGGATACAACAAAAAATAATTCCATACATAAACTAATACATTTGCATAATAAATACCATAGGAATGATCTCTTCATTACCGAATGTAAATACCAACTAGAGATGGGAATTCCACATTCCACCTAACCATAAATTGTAAGAGCCAAGTCTCACTTTAGCCAATCACCCCTATGCCATATTCCAAGCATGAATGTGGGATTTTATCAAGCACATAAATCAACATCAAACTAGGGCTCCAAAGACCAAACCGTGTCAACCCTAAACCAATGATTCCACCTCATGGTCAAACATCACTAACCATCACAGATTGGTCTCTATCCAAGCTGCTCTAGGGCTCCAGGGTGTTTGTTCCAACCAAGGCTCGAGGACTAGTAACTCAACCCCAACTATTGTCAGGATCCAGAGCATTTGTCCAATTAAGGCTCTAGGACTAGTAACTCAACTCACCTAGGGCTCTAGAGTGTTTGTCCAACTAAGGCTCCATGACTAGTAACTCAACCCAATAGTTTTTTGCTGGGCTCAAAATTGTTTGTCCAACCAAGGCTCTAGGAACTAATATCTCAACCCAATAACTAAATGAATCATGAGAACCAACCAGAAAATAATCAATGGAAATAAACCCACAATACTATGGTTTTCCAAGAAATGGCAAGGCTGGGAAAATCCACATGCTTACACCATGCATGCCAAAACTAATGAGGAAAACATACATGCAACTCGGTACCTACAATCAAATCCCATTGTAGTTATTGATCCCAATTTCCACTTACATTTTCCTGCTCCTCCTTTTCTTTCTTGCTCCAAATTACCAAGTATATGCACTCTCCGAGAGTGCTCCATGAAAACTCTAAGAATCCAAGAGTATGAGAGAGAGAGCAAAAAAAATGAGAGAGCTCCAAAATTGAACTGAAAAAAGGTACCAACTGATCCTCATAAGCCTTTTTATAGAAGAGGCCTCTATTTTATTCATTTTCCATTATTTTCTTTCAATTTCCTCCTCACATGCAACCAATGACCTTTCATCTCTATTTTCTCCTAATTTCCATTATTTTCATAAGTGAATGTGCCAATAATAATTTTTGCCTCTTTAATTCCTTAGCCATAGATTTTTTTATTTCCTTAGCCATAATAAACTATGTGAACACCTGCGCTAGGATTTTTTTCCCAACATTCATCTTGGAATACGTGTCCCATCAAATGTGGTTATTATTTTAACATTATTACATGGAATTTTCACCGGGGTTGTTACAAGAAACACCAGGTATGGAAGTAATGTAGCTACTATTCAATATGAATACATTCTTATTTTAGCCCTTTTAGGTTCTTCTCCTCCAGATTTATATAAAACATGGCTGGTAGATAGTGGTGTTTCTAGACACCTCTCTCGGTATAAGGAATTCCTATCAAATCTAGTTGAGAGGGAGACAAGTTTGAAGATTATTCTTCGGGACAATACTACGTATCCAGTGAAGGGATTTGGTACTATTAAATTTGATTTTGAATATGGATAGTTTATTATTATTTATGATGTGCTGTATGTTCCATATCTAAGGAAGAACCCGATCTCTATTTCCACCTTAGAATAAAAAGGAATGGGAGTAGTTGTCACCATTGGAATGTTACTCTCTTGGATGAAGGAATCTTGAATTGGAGATGCTTTTACATTTGGATCTAGAGTTTAGGGACTCTATAGAGTCAATATAAAACCTCTTTTAGAAATGGTCTACAAAAATAATAATCAAAGTAATTTATGGCACCGAAATAAAGAGAATTCAAGGGGACCATTCCCATTTTGCATGGTCAAGACTAATGATAATCCTGAAATAGTTGTGCGAGAATAGGTTTGGAAGGATTTGATGGTCGAAGAATTGATTATAAAGAAATATGTATGGGATTTTGTTCTGGAAAGGAAAGTTTGATGTGGCTTCAAAATGGCTATATAATATTAAGCATGAAGGAGATGGAAGAATTGAAAATATCAAAGAAGTAGCATGTGTTGAGAGGCCTCGGGGGTTTGATGTACAGGAAAATAAAACTCACATTTGCATATTAAAAAATAATTATGTGGTTTGAAGCATGCTACCCAAGCTTGGTATGCTAGAATTGATAGTTACTTGGTGAACCTTGATCATTTCACAAGCAACAATTCCAATCTAAACCCCTACTTCAAACTGATCCAAGGTATGAATTTTATTTTGGTTTTATATATTAAAAATATATTATGGATAGGCAGTGAACCTATGATGATTGAGTGTAAGAAGGAGTTGGATTTTGAGTTTGAGTTGAAAGATCTTGGTCTGAGATACACTTCCATAGATATGAAATTGCATGGATACACCGATGATGATTGGGCTAGAAAATTTAGTGATACGAAGAGAAGATATGGATAATGCTAAGGATATATGATAATATCATGGATAAGAAGGAAATAAAAGTTCATTGCCCTAAGAATGACCAAGGTAGGATACATTATTATCTTGGAACAGTTTTTTGAGTAGGTCCTTCATTCGAGAGTAATATATTGTGAAAATGAGAGTGGGATCTAATTGGAAAATAATTTTATGTTTTATGAAAAATCCAAGCACATTGAGATCAAATATCATTACACAAATGATATGGTACAAAGAGTAACTATGAGAATCTGTCATACTTCTACTAATGAGAAGATTGTAAATATAGAGCAACATGGATTGATGGATGTGACCCTCATGGGCAAGGATATGGGTTGATCGAGGACAATGAGTTATTCCCTTCCCCCCTATTAGAGCCCCCAGGGTGAGGAATTGATCCTTAGAGCTCCTCGGGTTGAGGTAACTCTGTAAAATAGTTTTTCATGATCCCTACTCTTATAGTAGGTTAGGTATCTCTCATATTGTAACACATAGGGTGTGTGTTCATTGTATCCTTGTCCGTTCTGACAAGTTGGGTATCTCCCCCTATCCTGGTATAACAGAGTATACCCCAATTGGCATCTGTCTTTCCCACCCATCCGACCAATGGGTGTTGGTTTCTTGAGTTAGGTGTGATCCTTACCATTTATGGTAAGTGCCATCCCGCTCAAGCTAGCTATGAAAATGTTCTACCACTAATTCTTGAGGGTCAATTTGGTAAAATCAACAGATAATAGGATAGGAGTGATCCTTACCATTTATGGTAAGTGATATCCTCCTATTATTGTTAGGAAGTGTGATAGGCATGATCCTTACCTCATAAGGTAAGTTATGTCCGTCCTATTGTTTGTAGGATTCTTGGTTTGTAGCATTCGCTGCCTACTGGCAGAAATTATTGGGTTGTAGCATTGGCTCCCCGCTGGCAGATATTCTCGGTCATAGCATTGGCTCCCCATTGGTAGTTATTCCGAGTGGTAGTAGTGGCTCCTCGATGGATGGAGAATGGTTGCTAAATCTCCCATGTGATTCTTCTTCTTTAGATTCAAGAATGATTCAATATATAGAGTTGATAAGATATGGGACACGATTTGATGATAGGATACTTGCGAAGATCACATGATGAAGTTGGAATTTCTCTCAACCTAAGAGAAAGTGTTAATTTTTAAGCTTAGTGAAAATTTTCAATCATTGGACTAGATTCCTCATTATGATATATAGGACAAAACATACCTTTGAAGCACTAGATTCAGACAAGGGAAACTCTATTTTTAAAGTGAAGCCTATAATGTCACATTTGATCAAGTTGGCCTAGGGGAAAATTTCCCCTCCTCCGACGCCTATAAATACAAGTGACCTCGAGCTCATTTGGCATCATCACACAAAAAATTCTCTTCTCTCTCAATCTGATTAGTTCATATAGGTATGAGGTAGTTATTCTCTTCACATGTGTGGGAAAGAGGGGTGAAATTATAGGTGGTCGAACTATGAATTTGTTTTGCAATTGTGACCAACATTGAATAGAGTTGACTTTAAATTTTTTGGCTGATTTTGAGTTTGATATGTTGGGATAATTTATTTTTTTGCAAGCTACATTTTTTGGCACAAAAGTTGAGGCATTTGGAGCACTTTGAACGCAATATAAATTGCAGACTTGACCACACATTTTTCTCTCTCCTTTGACCGAGTTTGACTAAGCATTCTTGGACTGTTTTGGGATGAATTTGACCAGCATTTGAGGAAAAATTAGATCATTTACCAAGGTATTGGAAGGTTAAAGTCGATGTTGACTTTGACTGGTTAGGGCACACTTTAACTCTTGTTGAGTTGGAAAAAAATGCAAATTATGACAGTTCAGCAAATTTGACCATTGGCACATGTTTTGTAATTTTGGATGGTTGTTGTGTTGATGATTCAAACTTTAACTTTGACACTTATTCATGGATTTACACTCATTTTACTCTATGTTGAACATTTTATGACAATCAACTAGAAGAATGATTTCAAATGGTTTTCCCCTTGTGTGGTTTTTCCCTGGTCTTTGACCAATCAATGTCTCTCGTTGATGTGTTGATTGTCTCATGTTTTAATTACATTTACTATTCTATTTTCAGTTACTGAATTGAATTGTAATAACTAATTGTTACTAGAATAAATAAATAAATAAATATCTTATTGAAGAATTAAATTGGATAACGTAATTGATATAACATAGAGCAGTAGAAAATTAACAATTTTTCTTAGGTGTGTATAGAGTAGTATTATTCCTTTCTATACTGCAATTCTTACAGAATTCTTTTAACTCATTCCTACATAATTATCCACCATTATCAATCCTTAGCAACTTAGTTTTCTACTCTAAATGATTTTCCATAGGAGCCTTAAACACTTTGAACTTGTAAAAGATTTCAATTTCTTTCTAAAGGAAATAAATCCATTTATTCCTTGAGAAGTCATATATAAAGGAGACAAAGTACACAAATTTACCTCGTTATGGAAATGAAAAAGGTACAAACACATCAGTGTGCACCAACTATAATATTCCCTCTACCCTTGTAGGAACAAAGGATAATCTTAGCCGATTTTTCTTCTTATATAAACAATGTTCACAAAACTAAAATTGTAGATAGCAATTAGACATACCTTCTACCATACCATTACCATGTGATAACTAAAGGCCCTTCTCTTTTATCTATCCCATTCATTAATGCCACAACATAGTACTTTCTCTATATATTGTAGGAGTTTGTCCTTATTTAGCTCCACCCTTAAAAATAATAGAACTATTGCACCCATCACTCACAACGGAAAAGGAACCATTTGTTGGCTTGAGGGATCTTGACCTAGGTTTAGGGTGTTCTGCGCAACCAAAAAAACCCTCCAACTATTGGCCCTTTTGGTAGTGATCTTCTTTCATAGACCAAATTCTTACCCAAAGCATTATGGGGGGGTTTTGGAACCAGGTTTTGGCACCCTAAGGGAGCGTGTGATGTGTTCCTTAACCCTACTTATTAGATCTAATTCTTATCAGTCTGTGAAATAATTCACAGAAAACCAGAGCTAAATGCAGATAAGAACCCTTAACAGATATTCCTAAGACATATTATTATGCCTCAGTTAGATCTAGCTTATTAGAGTGGAAATAACACTTGCACAATCACATAGATATTTCTTCTATAAAACCATTAACGCGGATGAAATCCTTGCATGAACACAAAGATATTTCACTATAATTAGCTTAGGTAAATGTGCATTAAAACAAAAATATATCTATAACTTGCAATAATCAACAGATAATTAAACCAACATACTCATGTATAAACACAGAAATCATAGTGCAAAAGAATTTTCCAAAACTTCCTCTTTATTAATAGATCTTTAATTTAGTACAATCATTTTTGTATGTTCACACAACAACAAAGTCCTTGCACACAAATCAAGACTAAGTTTCCACGCACACATCCAATAGGAGTCGTTCTACCCAGACCGATGTTAAGTCCCTATATTAATAGTGTAGTCCCTTATTATGTTAGTGTAGCCCCACTTATTGTTATTATTGTACCCTTGTAACCCCCATATTGTTATTATTGTGCCCTTAAATTATTATTGTTAAATTCAGTAGGATTACATTATGGCCCCTTTAGGATTACATTGTGGCCCCATGGACTCTTATATATAGAAATGAGGTTTTTTCATTTGTATCATCCAAGAATTGTTCATTCATGTAATGTATTGGAGGTTTCCCCATTGAAGTGGCTTATTTCTAAGGCATTGATATCTCTTTTCTTCTGTTTGAAAGGTGATTCCCACAACATTTGGTATCGAGCTTTGGATTCTTGAGTTTATTTGCTCCAAACAGGTCATCGTGGCATTTTCGCTATAACTTTTTTTCTACGAATTTTCAGAAGCTGAAATTTTTAGGGTGCGAAGCTGAAATCCTGAGGAAGATTTTCTAAAAATTTCAGAGCTTGATTCGCAATATTTTTGGAGATATCATCTGTGGAAGTTAGGCCTTTTTTCAGGCTCCTAAACAGGTCATCGTGTCATTTTCGCTATAAAAATTTTTCTACGAAGGTTCAGAATCTGAAATTCGTATGGTGCGAAGCTGAAATCCTGAGGAAAGTCGTCAAAAAATTTCAGAGCTTGGTTCACAATATTTTTGGAGATATGATCTGTGGAAGGTAGTACTTTTTCAGGCTCCTGAATTTCATCTCAAAGAGGTGATCGTGGGAAAAGTTCAATAACTCTCTCTCTGGGCATTGGATTGGAGTTCCGTAAAAAGTGGTCGTAAGTAAAACTATTGTAGTTTCTTGGCTATCAATTTCATAGAAAAAGGACAAAACAGTGACACGTGGCAAGTCGTACAATTTTGCTCTACTGAACCAGTCCATAATTAGGTCATTGTGGGAGATTGGACACAACTTTGTCTTGGAGAATCCAAATCAGGTCAGACCTATGACATTAAAAAGAGAATTCAGAGGGCTACTACAGTGCTGAATTTAAGATATTTAAGATCTGCAATCACAGAGATAATACAATTTCAATATCGAGCTCCTCAAAGCAAGAAAAATGTGTGTATTGTTTTTTCCGAATTGCATAAGTCTTGTTTGAAGAATCAAGTTGAATTGATTCCAAGGGAATATTGAAGAATTTTTGTCAGTAATGGGTTATATTATGCCTCCAAAAAATAATTCCATACCCATTAAGCCCTCAGAAAGCTATACTATGACGCATGAGGAGGAAGAATTGCGATATGAGATATCAAAATTACGGTACCAAGTGCAACAAATTTTGATCTTACGAAGAGCAACCGAAGATGACATAGATGGTTTAAAAGCAAAAATGGAGGCTAATTTGGATGGTTTTAAGGATCAAATAAAATCTATTATGGATGATAAAGTAGTGGAATATCACAATGAGCATCAACAACAAGTTCTCCAACTCTCAAAGGATAACCTAACTTTGGTGCAAAATCAAATGAAACAACCGGAAGATCAATATCACATCGAAAGAAGTTCTGAAGCAGTCACAGAAACAAGAACTCGACAAGTAAAATCAATTTCAAATTATCTCAGCAAGTGGAAGAACTTTCCTGTAGAAGATTCCACATGGGAGGATGAGAATTTTATACAGAAGCATCAAGAAATAATCAAGCGTTGAGGACAACATTTGTTTGAAGGAGAGGGGCATGTTAAGTCCCTATATTAATAGTGTAGCCCCTTATTATGTTAGTGTAGCCCCCCTTATTATTATTATTGTACCCCTGTAACCCCCATATTGTTATTATTGTGCCCTTAAATTATTATTGTTAGGTCGGCTAGGATTACATTGTGGCTCACTAGGATTACATTATGGCCCCATGGACTCCTATATATAGAAAGGAGGTTTTGTAAATTGTATCATCCAAGAATTGTTCATTTATGTAATGTATTGGAGGTTTCCCCCTCGAAGTGGCTTATTTCTAAGGCGTTTATATCTCTTTTCTTCTATTTTTGAAGCTGGTTACACAACAACCAAACACAAATTCGCCCAAAAATTAGATCAAAACATTCATAAACAACATAAAGATCAATGCTCTCTCTACCTGACTTAACTCTTACATATTTATATGACTCGAACGTGCACACACCATGGTCTCAAACCATGGTTTGAGACTCATGGTTTCCCTTTTCACCCATTACAATTATAAAGGATCTTTGACCAGCCCCAAAGCCCCTTGAATTTTGCGCACAACACCTGTTGACAAAATTTAGCCAAACTTATACCCAAAAACTTGACCCGAGGGGACCCCATCCCAATGGTACTTGAAAAAGACAAGTACATATTCCCTCCTTCATTTAATGAGGTTTTTTCTTCTGTAGAAGGAGAATTATCATACCCCTTCACTTTATTTACAATTTTGGATCTACAAGCTTTCTTGTAATTCCATTCATTTCCATATTTCCAACATACATTTATGAATTTTCCTAGATATTTATATCTTCCTCTATATTTCAATCTCCCACATGAAGACTTTTTTTTATTTAAATTTTGGGACCATCATCTTATAGGAAAGAAATGTGTTTAAATTTCCACATTTTTCTATCTCATATCCTCTAGTAATGATCCAGGTGGCTCCAAACACCCTTAGGAGACCAAGGGGGTTGATTATAGGTCAAAATTCAAAGTGGCAGAAATGTGGAAAACTCAATTTCAAGTTGAATAAATCGTTGTTCTGATCACAATGGTGTGAACAGTTCCTAAATTTGAGCCCGTATGGAGAAGTTAAAGTGAATCAAAATTTTTGGGTTGACTTGATGAAGTGGAAGGTTAAAGAGGTTGCAATTTTGCAATTTTTTGACACCAGAATCTGGTCAATTTCCAGGCAATATCGTGGGATGGCTAATTTTCCCAATAACCCCTATTTTAGGAAAATTTAAAAATGACCAATGATTTATAAAAAATATAAAAATATGGGTGGCGGGCCACCACCCCACCGCATGATCCATGTTATATAACAAATGAACTAAAAATTTGGGTCTGCAAGCCATGACCCCCACCAAACCCCACGACCGGAGCCACCATGTAATATATATATATATATATATATATATATATATATATATATATATACGTTTAAAAAACCAACGAGGGTTGGGTCGAGGCCGCGTGGAGCAGACCCCACCCACCCAAAACTTTCAACTGTAATATATATTATTAACAACCTACTATCGGAGGCAGGGGTGTAGGGGACCGGCGGGGGTCAAACCCGCCTGTCCCACATGGCCAGCGCCCAAGCGGGCTGCCCCAAATAAACCAACACCAATTCAACTAAAACGGTTATTAAAACCATTCCAAACCAAAGATTACAACTTAACAAAAATGTTAACCATCGAGGTATTAAAAATCATAATGCGCCATTTGGTGGGGGTCAGTGGGGTTGGAAACCCCAACCTCCTGCCTTTGAATCCTCTGTCGAACCGCCACGCCATGGCTAGCAGCTTTGTAAAATCTTCCACCTGACCACTTTATAAGCCTGAAAAATCATTTTCATGGAGAGCAAGGGTGGACCAGCGGAACAGACCAGCATGGAATTCAAAGTTTATTATTATTTTATTGCAGGTACAGGCAGGCATGCAGTTCGAGGCGGTGGGACCCTAAGCCATTAAGGGAGGGAGTGGAACCATGATCTGAGCCACATTTTTAGAGGGGCTATAATTTTCCGGTGTCCAAATTGGATAAATTTTATATGGATTTTACACTTCTTAGTGACAGGAATCTAATGACGATCTCATTTTCTACAACATAGGTCTCGACTTTTCAGCCATTTGCCAGATTGGAATGACGATGTCAGATTTCAAAGTTTGCACAGTTGATTTCATGCCATTCGATGCCACGAATTCAATGGTGCATTCAGATCTAGCAGTTGAGAATTCTATTCTTCAGTCAATTTCAGAGCTGATAAGTAAAATATCATGGGTAAATCTAGTAGCTGACGGACCCAGATCAACTGGTATCAGAGCGATATTCTTGCTAATGCGAATTGCGAGCATGAAAAATGATTGAACGTGCATCAATGGAGGATGTAAAAGACATGTACGAGGCCATGCTCAAGATGTCCAAGATGGTGGACATGATGTATGTAGCTTACGTGAGACGGGAGAAAGAAGAAGTAGAAAGCGATGCTTCATCCACATCTTGCAGTGAATGTTCCTCAGCCTCATCGTATTCTCATCATTTGAATGAGGAGATCAACTATAGCTTTCAAGAACATAACATTGAGTTGAAAGTACTTATACGAGAGGAGAAAGAGGAAAAGAAGAGAGTGTAGCTTTAGCTGCAAGCCACAAAGTTAGCCTTTGAAGAACCGAAGTGCAGCGACCAGAGCCTTCAAGCAAAGGATGTTGAATTAAGGAGGATTCTCCAAGAAGAGAAAGAGGAGAAGTAAAGATTGTAGCTTCAGTTGTGAGTCGCAGAGGAGGCTTTGGAGGAATTGAAGCGCAAACAAGGTTTGAAGAAGCCATCATCACCTGTTTTTGAATTGACATATGAGGTAAACGATGTTGATGTTTCTGCAGTTTCATCTTCACATGCTATCAATTTTGTAGGGAATGTGGAGATACCCATTACGGGAGCTAGCATGAGACTCCTCACCAATATGGGATATAAAGGAGGATGACTTGGTGTTAAAGGCCAGGGCATAACTCAGCAATTGTAGGTTGTGCAGAGACCTCAATTAGTAGGTTTGGTATACACTAAAGGCCAGTGCTCGAAGGTGTCAGAAACTTCCAATGCATGGTTGAAACCATTGGAGAAAGAGAATGGTAGGAACACTACACCATCATCCTATTGTTATAGGTCAATTTGGGACCATTCCCAATGACCTGGTTAACTGGACATCATCCCCAGGATTGATGAATAGGGTCTATCATCCCCTATCATTTCAGTTGCTATATTCCTTAAGACAAATAACAAGAACAAATCATCTATGACTTCCATTTTCAAGGTTTCCAAGATTTGAAGTTTATAATATATCATGTGTGAGCTCAGCAATGCTGCCTCTCAAGGGACTAAGTGCATTTCATATGCAAGTAACCCCACTCAAGGGTGATTTTCAAAGCACTTCCCGACACTCAAGGGTGCATTGGTCATTTGGGAGTGAAATTCTCATTGTTCCGGAATCTCCATTTGGCCAGTGTCTTCTAGAAGAGTGCATATGTGTCAAACTTCAAATCTATGTGTCCATTTGATACCTCTAAAACTAGGAACATGTCTTGCCTATTATTATAAAGTCATTAATTGTAAAAATACCTTCAACTCCTCTATATATTGAGCACAGATCCTAGTGCTTGAAAAGGGAAGAATTTGAGTAGAGAAATGATGGTGGAATTTCAATTAAGGAGTTAATTTGTGTAACATGCTGCTGGAGATATGTGCATTGTGATAAGGCTGGGATGCTTCTGGAGATGGTGACATCAAATCAATCAGTGGGTTGTAACCTCCCCTTCTATCCATTAATAAAGGTTGCTTCTTACTTTCCCACATATGTATCTGTATAAGCTTCTGTCTTTCATATTATGAATTCTTACATGATGTATATGGTTCATGTTTCATTGATTTAATTGAATAATTTGAATAGGCATCTATATATTTTTATCTCTTTGTTGTTTAGTGTTCATTCTCACAGGAAATATTTTGGCGATCTAGCTCAGATTTGAAGCTATAGCAAAAGCGACAGAAGGAGAATTAGAAGTGCTTGGACTCCAAGTAAGTTTCTTGATATGTTATGTGTGTCTATTTACTGTTAGGAAAAGTAGTTTCAAAGTCTTTAACCTGTTGTTCTAGATGAGAACCACATCTAAGGAAGAATGTTTAATCCGTAATCCATAATTCCACATAACAAATTGGCGACTCCGCTAGGGAGTTTACCCTTCATCCTTGGTGAATTTTCCTCTTTTTATATCTGTTTATTTACCCAGTAGCATCTACTCTGAAAGATTATGCCTTTTTAAATCAAAATTTGCATTAGAAGTGTGTTAAACAGTTTATTTTTTTGTTCTCTGCTGCACCCAAAGCACTATTGAACAGGACACAGTGCTTTGCATAGCACTGTCTCCCTTCCACGAGTGCGTTGCAACACTCCGTCTCCCCTTAGAGACTACATTTCCCCCTAGAATCAACCAAATTCCATTGATTTTTTCATTGCATTTGCTTTCAATTTGTTGTTTGGCGTGTTTTAAAGATCCTGATACCTCATATTGACCAGTCACTCTATCTGCCTCTTCCTCCTTTGAAAGAAAAGTTTGTTCAATGTTTATTTAAAGTGTTTTTCTTTATCATTGACGAATTAATTTCAAAGTATTTTCATTGTTGCATTAGATCCATTTTCTTTTGAAAAGGAAATTGTCATTAAATTCTTTGTTTCCTGTAGGAGAAATTGTTGTTTTATTCTTCATTTTTCCTATTAAAGAGAAATTGTTTTTTATTCCTCATTTCTCAAAAGTAAAAGGCATTTGTTTTTATTGATTTGATGCACTTAGTTTCCTTTCTTGCATTCACATTAAAGGGGATTGAAAAGAAAAATTTGCATTTGCATGTAGTGGATTGTGTGTTTTGCATAGGAACAATTAGGAAAGTTGCATTTTAGTTCGTGCTCTTTGATTGTTTGCTCTCAAATTGATTACTCTTTCCCTCTAGTAGCTAGGATTTTCATTGAAAAAATAAAAGTGAAAGATTTCTTATCATTTTAGTTTTCATTTTAGGAATTTCCAATACATCATCGCGGTGAACCTTGAAAGGTATATTGATAAAAAAGATCAACTTAAAATTTATCTCAATTTACCTAACAAAGCATCAGAACCATAACGATAACATTTAGAAGGTCTAGGCTAGAGACGTGTTCCGACGTCATAAAACATAGCAGTTGTCGTTAATTTTATGTGATACATTCCGAGTGTGATAGCTCACTCCATGTATGTAAGTATATTGTAGCTCATCCATGTACTTTCGGGTATATCGGGTGGTGTTACAGTACGAAAATTGTAAAGGGGTTCTCTCACTATGTGGTTTCGCATTATACAGCGCTAATATGGACTTGGGCCTCCACGTACCTTCGGGTATATTTGGGAGGGCAACTTTAGGTTGCTATCCATCCATAGTGAACCGAGTCGGTCGCCTTGTAAATTGTGATACACCAAACACAACATTCGGGGAGATTGCTTGCCTGTACTTCTTGGTTCGCCAGGAGGTATTATGCAGTTCATAGTTTCTTGGTAAACCTTTTTCCTAGTAATACTCTTTTATTTTGTTTTTTGTTTTTTTTGGTTAAAATAAATCAGTCATCGTAGAAGAACAAAATCCTTTTCCCTGTCGTTCGCGTAAACTAGAATTGAAACCAACTTTACCACCATAAGTACTTATGGACGGTGAAGGCGACATCACTCTACCGAAACCAGTACTTTCAGTACCTCTAGTGAAGCATCATATTCTCATATACCAGAGTTGGAATAATTTTTTTCTACACATCCTAGTTTGTCTACTGTTTTCGATACGGAGTCCTCACAGTTACCCGTGGTCACGATCCAGCCAATCAGTGAGACCATACCTCCTGAACCCAATGTTGTTCAAATGGAAGTTGATCTAGATCATGTCTTTTCTTTGCCAGAAAATCTAAATCCTGAAATCGAACAACTAGATTTTTTTCATCCATTGTTCATCCCACAATCTTCTGTAACCATTGAGTCTCCCATATCACATAGTCAACCTCCTGAAATATACTTTGGGCCTGACGGTGAAATACTTCCCCCTGGTTTGATTTTGATTGAAGAAATCCCACAAGACGAGACACCTTTAACTACAACCCATTTTGGGGAGGATCTTTACCTGTACGAGTCTTTTCCTCAATCACCACCCTCTGCTTTTGTTGATCCTGTTCTTATTCATATTCTCATCAATTCAAAAGGGTATACATTTGGTCAAGTAACCATTCCTGAAACAACATCTTCCGTTGGGCTATCTATTCCAATTACATGAGTACCTACCCTCTCTACCCCGTCGATGTTTACAACTTCACCAGAATCATATTTTCATGGTGGCCCTATGGTCCCATCAGGTTACAAATCTTTATCTGGAATTTTTTCTGGTGCATCTTCAAACCCATGGACTTCACCAATGTCATAGTCTGGTATTCTAACTGGTAAACCTATAGTGAGTACTGAACGGCTTGATTCTTTGTACACATCATCAGGGAAATATCAAGCTGGTCCTTCTGGGTCTATTCCATCTAGTACCATATCAACTGGACTCCCTGCATTTGGAAAGCAATATTTTCCCTCTTATTATCCTCCTCATGCAGGGGGGAAACCTTTGGTCACCAAATATGACAGTACTCTATCACTTTTTGGTCAACCTAATGTCGAAATGAATGTTTGTCAATGGCAGGCCACTCTGCCTATCCAACCACAAGTGGTTGTACACTCATATCAACCAGTTCAACCTATTACACCCACATCATTTCCACTTGTTAATACATATTTACCCCTGTTACAGAATCAAAATGTTGTACAACAACCTTTTCAGGCGGGTCCTTCAACTCAATACCCCCAAGTATTGGGCCCACAGACTCCAAATAATACGGTTAATTTACAACAACCCCTATCTAGGTTACCAGCAGCAAATTCCTTATGTTGGTGCTCAAAGGAATGTTTCTTAAGCAATTCCATCATACCTTGGCTATGCTCAACCTAACCTTAATAGAAATTTTCCCTTTGTTGCAACTTTAGAGTTACCAGATTTAAATTGGCTAACCAATGATCCAATCAACTATGCTCCTTGGTGGCCGGTGATACCTCACAAATTACCCTCAGATACCTAAATTCAATGGAAACCATAGGGAAGACCCGTCGACTCATGTTATGACTTATAATTTGTGGTGTTCATCAAACTCCCTGAATGATGACTCTATTCGACTACGTCTTTTCTAAGGTACACTCACCGGTCCGGCTGAAAAATGGTATATTGAATTACCTAGAGCTTCTTTTGATAATTTCACTGCCCTAGCTATTGCCTTTTTTACTCACTTCCATTTACTCATACGATATTAAACTGGAACGGAACTCTTGACTAATTTTAAACAGACTAATGCTACTCACATTTCTAATCATATTCATGAGTGGCGTCGTCGTCATAGAATGGTTAAGACATTTGTTCTTGATCATCTCCTTGCTGAGTGGTTCATCAAGTCCCTATTACCATCTATAACTGAGGATGTGGCTAAGAGTGGCGTCGTCAATGAAGAGCAAGTCATTTCTCCTGCCCAATAGTTAGATTTTATCTATACTCAATCTAGAATGCTCTATTAAAAAATTCCTAATGTGTCGCAATCTAATTTTATTGTTCCTCCTCAAATAAAGGACTCTCATGTCGGAGACGGCTTGATTGGTACTGCAAGCACACATCATACTATTTCATCTGATCCTGTACCTTCTTCCGAAATTAATGCTGTGTCATTTGACAGGGGAAAAAGTGACAAGCAACCCAGAAGTAAGAAAAAGGGGAAATCTAAGAAAAAACAAACTTCTAACCTGCAAGAAAGATCATCTGGTCAATCGTTTGGACCTAGGAAACCTTGTTATCCATGCATAATCTGTAATGAGGAACATTTTTTTCGGTATTTTCCTCACCACCCTGAAGTCTCAAAAATCATTAAGACTTCCCATGCATCAGTTGTGTTGACAGGTCCGTTTCCAAATCCAGACACAAATTTGGTTGCTATGAATCCAGCTTCTAGTTCCCAAGTACTTATGTTATATATCACAAAACCTTCAACAAATATTTTAGTGTCAACGCGTAATAAATATTATGGTAGTTAGGCAAATGATCAACCTACTACCTCGACTACTAATCCGTCTACGGAATCGGTATCGCCTACTGCTATTCCTGAATTGACAATTAAGCCACCTAAGGGAGTAATTCACATATTGAAATATAATCCTAGAGAAAGAGCTACTAAAAATAATAATATAGTTGAATATTTGGCTCAATTCCCTTCAGCTATGTCTGTTCTTGAGGTATTACAAAATTGTCCCTCCCAAAAACAGGCTTTATTGTCAGCTATTGGTGGAATTGATCCTACTGATTCTAATCTTGTCATCTTTAATCATACAGGCTATGTGCCGCAACTACCAACAGAATTGGAATTCTCCATACAAGTAAATGTTCTAAATCACCTTGTTCATCATACTATTATTGATGAGGTAGCATCTACCTGTATTATGTCTCTAAATTGTTGGAAGTCACTTGGCTTGTCGAGCTTATCACAATCATCAACGACTTTGAAGGCTTTTGATGGACGCACATATAAACCTTGTGGTATTATTAATAACTTGCATGTTGAACTTGGGGGAAAAATAGTGAATGTTGATGTCGAGTTTGTTGACGAACCCCTTGACTATAATATTCTACTTGGAAGGTCATGGGTATATGTTATGACTGCAATTGTTTCTACATATTTTAGAATGATCGCCTTTCCACATAAAGGTACAATTGCATTCATCAATCAGCTATCCTTCTTTTCCTCCACTTTACAGGTAACTAGAAGTGTTATGTTCGTTCATGCACCCCAACTAGCACTTTAGAACATTGGTGTAGGACTCTTAAAGGATTCCACTCTCATGGGAACCTTTACATTATCGCCGCCCATGACATCTGCAGGAATTGCAAGTATGGAGACCTGCTACATGATCTCTTCCACTCCATCTGGCTTGAGGGAGAGTACAGGTGATTCTGAGATTGTTACATTGGATGAGTTTCTGCTGCCTATCCCTATTGAGTTGGAATAACAATCAATATATTTGGCTTGGGCGGTGAATCTAAAATCAGCGTCGCCAATTGTTTGGGTTGATCGTTCCTTAGATTTTGGTACTCCATATGATCCATTTTCCTCAATTTTATTGACATATGAGAATATTTTGGAAGCCATGATGTCATAAGGAGAACCATGGGAAGATTATTATCATCGTTCCCATCTTCCTGGTTATGAATAAAATTATCTTAGTGAACTATATCACCCATCAATCAAAAATTTATTTCTAAATTCTTTACCTATTAATGCAATCGATTCAGAGCGAGATCTATCAAATATTGAAGAAACCATTTCTATCGATATTTCGACCAAACCTGGCATTGTAGAAAATATTCATGTCGGTGTATCTTGTTTTCCATCAGAACTCGAAACATATCACTCTCTATTTCGTGAATTCCATGATATATTTGCTTGGTCTTACGAGGAAATTCTAGACATAGATACTAATATTGTTGAATACACTATTAATATGTATCTTGATGTCAAACCGATGCGTCAACGGCTTCATCCTGTTCATCCAAAGATTTCCGCTGCCATCAAAGAAGAAGTTGAAAAAATTTTGTGTGCTAGTTTTATTTACCCTGTTCTGCTAACTGAGTGGTTTCCAACATCATTCCTGTCATGAAAAAAGGAACCATTAGAGTGTGTGTCGATTATCAAGACGTCAACATTTCTTGTCCAAAATAAAACTATCATACTCCCTTTATCGACCAGATTATTGACAATTGTAATGGATGTGAAATATTTTCATTCATGGATGGATTTTTCGGATATAATCAAATCAATATCTGCCCAGAGGATCAACATAAGACAACATTCATCTATCCCTGGGGCACATTCTCTTATAGGAAACTACCATTTGGTTTAAAGAACGTTGGGGCCACTTTTCAGAGAGTAATGGATTATGATTTCAATGACATCAAGCATATTTTTCAACCTTATCTAGATGATTTACCCCCGCATTCATGAATTCGGATTGATCACCCAATGCATTTTAGAGCCATCTTCTTACGCTACCGACACTACAAAATACGCCTCAATCCACATAAATGTGTGTTTTGTGTTGGTTTTGGTTGTTTTCTTGGATTCTTAGTCTCAAAAAATCGAATTCGAATCGACCCATTGAAGGTCCAGGCCATTCTTGATTTTCTTGCACCATCAAATTTACTTCAGATATAGAAAATTCATGGAAAGGCTAACTTCCTGAGAAGGTTCATTCCAAACTATGCCAAAATGGCTAAAGGATTTACTCGATTCTTGAAAAAGGGGGTTCCCTTCCATTGGGACCAAGTTGCGCAAGCTTCTTTTGATGTTGTCAAGGATACTCTTGTCCGAGAATCATTAATGTATCCCCCTAATTATAAGAATGATTATTTCCTATATATCATCACGGCTAAAACGACCATTGCTATGGTTCTGGTCCAAGTAGAAAATGGAATTGAACATCCAATCTATTATTTGAGTCCTAATCTCAATGATACGGAAGTTAAGTATTCATATGTAGAAAAGCTTGCCTTGGCAGCTATTCAAGTTGTCCAAAGATTTCACCACTATATCCTGCTCTGAAAGACCACTTTCATTCCGAACTGCAACCCCATGACTTATATCTTATCACGTCAATTGCTGGGGGGGTAATATTCAAAATGGTTAGTCATTTTGCACGAGTTTGATTTGGAATTCATCAAATCCAAGTAAAATAAGTCTTTATTTTTGGCTGAGCTTCTCTATGACCTTCCCTCTGATAGTACTGCTACTACGTCGAAACCATAAATTCCTGACGAGTCTCTGTTTCTGATCGGATGATCTAATCCTTGGTATGGAGATTTCATCATTTATCTCCAAAATCAAACTTTTTGACCTGATACCTCTCACTCTGAACATCGACGTATTTGATACCAAGCCAAATATTACCTGATCGTCGATGATACACTTTATCGTCATGGTGTCGATACCATTTTAAGGAGGTGCCTCACTCATGAGGAGGCCGAAAAGGTTTTAAATGATTTTCATGTTGGGGCTTGTGGTGGACATTTATCTAGATACGCTACCGCACAGAAGATACTCCTCGCCGGTTACTTTTGGCCTAAAATATTTCACAACTTCATCCTCGCGGTCAGAAGTTGTCATCTGTGACAGATTTTTTATCGTAAAATCTACAAACCACCATCGCCAATGCATATTGTTTTCCCTGTGGGACCATTTTCGAAATGGGGTATTGACTTCATGACCTGTAACCCTCGTTCATCTTGGGGGCATGGTTATATTATTGTCGCAGTAAACTACTTTACCAAATGGGCCGAAGCGATGCCTACATTCAACAACACATTACAAACAACTACATTGTTTTTCTTTAATCATGTTATTGCACTGTTTCGGGTCCCGCAGGCTATAGTTACAGATCATGGGAAGCATTTTCGCAACCACGTGATAACTGAATTGACTGCCAAGTTAGGATTGTCAAATGATAATTCTACTCCTTATTATCCACAATCAAATGAAAAATTTTAGGCTATCAACAAAATTCTTAAACGTATGCTTCAACGAGTGATAGGAGTTTGTAAAAGAAACTGGCATTTGATACTGTAATCAGCCTTGTGGGCACACCGAACTGAGTGAGAAACGCAACTGGATTTACTCCCTTTCAATTGGTGTATGGTCTGGAAGCTATCTTTCCAATCCAATGTGAAATATCATCGTTAAAACTCTCAATCAAATTGTTACCTAACACCTCAAAAGAAGAAGTGCGTCTTTTTAGCCTCATCCATCTTGATGAAACACGTCGTGAAGCCCAATTGGCCAATGAAGCGCATAAGAGACGTATGCGCAACACGACAAAAATGTCCAGCCTCGCATTTTCTAAAAGGGTGACTTGGTCCTTATTTATGATCAATAAGCTGATGTAATAGGTACAGGAAAATTTGAGCCATTATGGCATGGCCCCTATATTGTCAAAAGAGTTCTTGCTAAGGGTGCCTATGAGTTAGTTGATTACGATGGAATTTTGTTGGCACAACCCAAAAATGGGTTGTATTTGAAACGTTACTATTCTTAATCATAAGCGTAGTTATTTTTTGTATTATATTATATATATATGCAGTTGATTTGCATTCACTGTCTTATTTTTTTTTTTTAGTTTTCTTGACGTTAGTAATCCACTTTACATTTCATCGCAGATGTCTGAATAATTGGAACCCTTTGTTGGATATGCTGATGGTGCTACAGTCGCATGGGTAACTCTTCGATCCGAAAATACAGAATTTCAAAGGTAAACCCCTCTATGTGCTACCAAATCTCAGACAAAGTCTCAGCCATGTCTAGATCCTGAAGGATTTCTCTCCTGACAGCCCTCTCTGTTGGCTTATCTGCTACACGCTTTGGTTTCTCCACTAGTTGAACTCGACCAACATCTGCATTACATCAAACATTTAGTTTAGTCTTGGGAAAACATCAAAAATACAAAAACATTGTATAAACCTTAGGAAAATGAAAAATATGGTCAAAACATTCTTACCTATTGCACCCCACTAAGCGCCTTCTGGTAAAGCTAAATCTGGATCTCCTCGGAAATCAACGCCTGCGTATGCATACTCATTAATGGTGACAACCTGTCGCCTAAACCAGGCAAAGAATGCAGTCAATAATACAATGGTAGATTGTCCTGCATTCCTACCCATTAGTTCCACCCATCTCTGCATCCTTGGATCTCTAAGATTAGACACACCTAGTGTCACATGATGTGGCTACATCAGTGAAATCCGCTCTAAGGAAAAAGAGATAAGGATCAAACCATAACTAAAATTTTTCTTCCTTCCTTCCTTTGCCTTGTTCAGTTTTTCTTTTATATGAGAAAGTATAGCTTCAGACCAATTGAATAATGTTAGATCCATGCAATCTAGTGCATACTGCATATACAATCTATTTGCTACATGTACTGTAATGGTGCCAACAAGTTTTGCGATCGTGAAAAGAATGGTTCTCAAAGGAAAATCTCTAACATCCCAGATGTTTATCTTCCCATATTTACTTAGCTCTGCCCCTGGATAACAATGTTGCAAAACATAATCTTTCACAATCTCTCCTCCAAGAGCAGACGCTGAAAGAGAAATAGGCAAGCCTCTCCTTGACAAACCTGTGAGAAAATATACATCCTCCACTGTTATAGGAACCAATTGGTTCTTAATATGAAAAGCCTCGATAGCCAGATCCCATGCTCGAACTAGGAACTCCAAAAGTTCTATTTGTTGCCTCATCCTTGACAAACGGAAGTACTTTAACAAGCCACAATCTCTTAGGGCTCTTACTGTACCCGGATCATTTAGGGAAATCATGTTCTTTTCTTCATGATCTCTTTATCTCCATGTAATCATCATTATAGTCCGATGAAAATCTGAAATACAACCATAAGAACCATTAGACTCCATTCATTACAAAAAATTGGACAAATTTTGGGCATAGTGCAAAAATAAAAAAATGAAGAATGCGCCCAACGCAGTCCTAGACAAGAGATAGTGTGTTGTGTATGAAACTAGCCTTCATTTTAGCTGCTATGCAATGCACCTTTCGATGTTCAAGGGTATGTTTCCCTTTTTGGAATCAAAATTACCCTAAGGGGCTCAAAACCCCAAACATTTGGAGTAAAAGGAAATGAAATGATTACTAAAAGAAAGATAAGGTTGATGGCACTAACTTGGATCAAACGATGATCAAAACCATCCATAGAATCAATCGCAATCGGCTATTGAAGTTCGGGGGCAAAAACAGGTTCAGAGCTCCAAAATGCAAATGGTAACTAATGAATGGTAAAAATGAATAGTAAAACTTTTTTTATTTAGTCATTTAATTGTTTGCAATGAATATTTGTTGCTATGACTATAGTTTTATTATGTTTTTATCATGAAACGGGTATTTTTAATCCATTTGATGTTGTTTTGAATAATATTTACGCCTAACGAACAAATTATTCGTGCAGATTTATTTCAGGAATGATTTGACCACAAAGCATAGTTTTTATCCATATTTTTTGAGCTTTGTTAAAAACGAAAAAGGATTTGAAGTGCACTTTTATCTCTTTTTCGAGCTTCGATAACAGCGAAAAAGGAACCCCTGGATTTTTCTTTCAGCTCTTTTCAGACTCCGATAATGTGAAAAGATTTTTGAGCACTTGTCTTTTCGAGCTCGAAAAAATAAATGAATTGATATCTACTTAGTATAAGTTTAACCCTTTTCCGAACTGAGATGGATTATTTACGAAAAAGGAATACCTTGGTCAACCATGACTAAAGAGGTTCTCTCAGATATTATTTTACACTTTTTAGGATCTGAGTGACAACTTTACGAAAAAGTACTTATGGATTATTCTTTCATCCTCTTTTTCAAACTCTCTAAATATGAAAAAGGACCAGGCTATCACTATTGTTAATCTCATTAAAACATAAAATGGCGACGGGTTTGTCGATCATGGAAATAATCGAGTTTCATTCATCGCTAGACTCGTTAAATTATTAAATATAAATATATTATTCACCCGAAGGGTTGAATTATAGATCAAGCATATGTTATCCTCCTCAACCTTGTTAAAAAATAAAGAGGTACTGGTCGACAAATGACCGGGGAAAATTTGGGAAAGTGAACAGAACTTTTTACGGTAGTAGGTCACTCTTGAACATGACACTTCACTCCATCACTGTGATTTTTTGGGTTGGGTAATATTCTTGACGGTTCATTCATACCTATGGTTCATCATACCTTCACTTTGGTTTTGGGTCAATGCTGCCAACTTGTCTCAGTGTCCCTGATATGTTCAAGAGAAGTCATCCAGTGAATACTCATCCTTCTGCAATACTCATAAACCTTCATTCTCATGAAACTCATCCCTGAACATTGCTATATCAAGTCATACCTTTTTCTCTGAAATCAGTAACTTTCGTTTCGCAATAAGGTGGCTTCATGTCGATGAAAAATCATTATCCAGGAAGTTCACTTAGAAACATCATATTCCAGTACCATGAGGCTTGTTACAACATCAAAAGGATCCTCGCTTCCAGACTTTTGACTGAAATATTTTTTTTGGCGTTTGACATAAAATAATTTATTCACGCCTTAAGAAATGTACTACAGTACCTTGAGGGCCATTGACATCAATGGTGGTTCTCTCTCATTTGTTAACAACTCACGTCATTGGTTGGAAATCAAACGATGTCTTTCCATGTTCAACTACAAATCATATATTCACATGGCTAGACTTGTACCCAAATGATTGAGTGAACAAGATAAGAAGACCCTGGATCTAGTTTCAGCCATCTGGGCCGTGATTTCAGGATTGTTGTACACATCATATGTACGGTGACCTTACATACCGATTTTCATCCGAACATGGGCCTATATCTGTAGGCATGTCTGTATTGGGAAATGTTCCAATGTAGATGACTTTATGAATTATGTACATGTTATTAGATATTTTATGTGCTGAGCATGGCAATGCCTTCCCTTGGTAATTTATGATCAAGAGGATATATCATGATGTAATGTATTGTAAGATTGATTCAGGTCACCACTCCTCTTCATCTCTAGCCCATCACAGTGTAAAGCATCTCAATCAAAATATTGTTATTACTATTCTGACTTTATGCTTTAGGGGGCAATTTTTATAGGTCAATTTGGGCACCATTCCCAATGACCTGGTTAACTGGACATCATCCCTAGGATCGATGAATAGGGTCTATCATCCCCTATCATTTTAGTTGAGATATTCCTTAAGACAAATAACAAGAACAAATCATCTATGACTTTCATTTGCAAGATGTCCAAGATTTGAAGTTCATAATATATCATGTGTGAGCTCACCAACGCTGCCTCTCAAGGGACGAAGTGCATTGCATATGCAGGTAACCCCACTCAAGGGTGCGTTGGTCATTTGGGAGTGAAATTCTCATTGTTCTGGAATCTCCACTTGGCCAGTGTCTTCTAAAAGAGTGCATATGTGTCAAACTTTGAATCTATGTGTCCATTTGATACCTTTGAGAGTAGGAACATGTCTTGCCTATTATTAGAAATTCATTAATTGTAAAACTACCTTTAGCTCCTCTATAAATTGAGCACAGATCCTAGTGCTTGAAAAGGGAAGAATTTGAGTAGAGAAATGTTGGTGGAATTTCAATTGAGGAGTTGATTTGTCTAACATGTTGCTGGAGAGATGTGCATTGTGATGAGGCTGGGATGCTGCTGGAGATGGTGACATCAAATCAATCACTGGGCTATAACCTCCCCTTCTATCCATTAATAAAGATTGATGCTTACTTTCCCACATATGTATCTGTATAAGCTTTTGTCTTCATATTATGAATACTTATCTAATGCATATGGTTCATGTTTCATTTATTTAACTGAATAACTTGAATATACATCTGTATATTGCTATCTCCTTGTTGTTTAGTGTTCATTCTTGCATGAAATATTTTGGAAATCTAGCTCAGATTTGAAGCTACAGCAAGAGCGACAGAAGGAGAATTAGAAGTGCTTGGACTCCAATTAAGTTTCTTGATCTGTTCTGTGTGTCTATTTACTGTTAGGAAAAGTAGTTGCAAATTCTTTAACCTATTTTTCTAGATGAGAACCACATCTAGGGAAGAATGTTTTATCCGTAATCCATAATTCCGCATAACACCTATGACAATGCACATGGCAGTGAAAGAACTGAGGCAAGCTCTCATCACCATGATTGCATCAGAGACAACCAAGAAAGGTATAACAAGTCTTGATATTCTAGTGTTCATTTTGATTACAAGCATGTCGCTAAAAATGAACATAGATCATGGCTTTGGAAAACATGTATTTTTTGTAGATTACATAACCATTTCTTTTCGAAGTGTTGGAATCAGAATGGAAGCACAAAATAGGATGAGGTGTGAAAGGCCTTCTCCATCACAGGAAAAGAAGAAGGTAAAGTAGGTCTGGAGGATGAAGATTCATTGCAATCATTACGACAGAAGTGGCCATCATAGATCCACGTGTTGGAGGCTCCATCCAGAGCAATGTCTCAAGGGCAAAGTGTCTGTGCATGAACTAGATGAAATAATTTTTCAACAAGAAAATATGCCATAAAGAAATGACCTATTCACTTTGATAAGTGAAAGATGGTTTTTCTAGTTTGGTAGAATGTATGGCCTTAATTTGTAAATAATATTTTTCAATTTAAAATGTAAAAGTGATGATGTGTTTCCATCACTTGTTAAGAAAGAATGATGTTTTTGGCCTTGTATTGATAGTTGGGGTATTGATTCCATTTTAATGTAAACTTGACCACCGAGTATGTGTTATAAACTCATGGAAATTATGGGATGCTTGGGTCATAGATTAGTCACTTAGTTAAGCATGTAATTTGCAAAATAGCGTACTACGTGTTTACAGAGGAGGCAGGTGTCAACTCATCGCTTATGGCTCCGAACGATAAAGGTGAAGGAGAATGAAGGGTGGCCTTTTAGGACACTTGTGGCGCAGACAAGGTACAAAGCAGTTGCAGATTATGTTCATGCTTTTGGTGGACCAAAATCTCCTCAGTGGGGAGGATTGATCCAGGTGGCTCCGGACACCCTCAGGAGACCAAGGGGGTTGATGATAGGTCAAAATTAAAAGTGGAAAAAAGGTGGAAAACTCAATGTCAAGTTTAATATCTCGCTTCTATGATCACAGTGGTGCGAACAATTTGTCAATCCGTGCCCGTATGGAGAAGTTAGAGTGAGCCAATTTTTTGGGTTGACTTGGTGATGTGGCACGTTAAGGAGGCAACAATTTTGCAATTTTTCGGTGCCGAAATCTGGCCAATTTCCTGGAAAAATCATGGGATGGCTAATTTTCCCAATAACCCATATTTTAGGAAAATTTGAAAATGAGCAATGTTGTTATCCTAGATCAAGTAATAAGGAAAAGGCTATATTATCAAAATTTAATATAGTTTCATTACAACCTATGGAAACAACCAAATTATCCCATGAGTTTGGTAAAGAACACAACATTCTAGTACTCATATATTCATCTAAAATCCTAATATTTATAGATAATAGATAACTTACCACAATATTAAAGGCATTTATATTCTCTTTCATCAAGTCTCCATCTTTCATCTTTCATCTTTAGATTATATATCCTTTTCTATAAGGTAAACTTGTTCACAAGGGACTTCAATTATACAAATTCCCTAATTTTTCCATAATGCCTTTGCTATAAATTCTCTTGAAAACTTTAGTAATAATGAATTTAAGAAACACAAACATATTAATCCATTCTCATTTTGATCCAAATTTATATGATCCATAAACCACCATGAATATTCCACTAGATAGTTTGTAACAATGGATCTGATAAAAATCATACTTAAAATATGAAATAGATACTATGAGGGTTATTCTCCTTAGACTTGTGGATTTATTAAATTATTGTTTCTTCACAAGCAACATATAAAATGTGTAAATGAAGAAAAATAAAAAATACAATCACTCACAAAAATAATAACACAATATACTATCTCGAAGACCCTCATAAGATAAAACATAATTGAAGGTGAGGCTTCTTTTCTCTTTCTATGAATGGAAATGTATGCAAGTACAAAGGAGTGAGGACTATGGCCTATGGGATGCCATAGTGCACAAATCCTCTACATTTTCTCTATATATCTATCCACTCTTAGATACCCTATTCATTTATGGAAAAAAATGCACTTAAATAGAATGGAACCCATTTTCCTCTAGTGGTCTGGTTATAACACTTTCGAATAGCTTACTAGTGGTTAAGTTCGACTACTTCAACTCTTAACTAAAGTTAAAATATTAACTCTTATAGAGTCTTATTTTATATGACCATATGATGATTCGGACATAGGTAGGAATGCAATAAAATATATAAATACACATAAACGTAGAGATGTAGCATAAATAAGACTTAATTTCATTAATATCACATAACTGAAATATGCTTACATACATAATGGAAATAAACTAGCTAGGGAGCTCGTAGCTTATCTATGAGAAGAGATGTGGCAGCTACATGCCTCTGAACTATGTTACAATGAGGCTCCAACACCTATATATGATTGAGAAACAATGGAAAACACTAAACATCCAAAAAACCTAACCCTAGGAGATGAAGTGCCAAAGCAATGGGCCCCGTTTGCGTAAATTGGTACACCAACTTCCCAGGGACATAACTGTGGCATACGATCTCTGTTTGATGCGCATAATACCTCGTTAGAAAGATATATCCAAAGACTACAAATTTCAAGTGACCAATATTGGTCAAATGCCCATGTTGGTCCCAATTTTCCCAAAAAAATAAAAAAATATATCATTTAAGGCCTCAAAATGGTTCTGGAAGTTTAGGACCTGAAAATATGCCAAAAATAGTAATTTGTGCTACAATAAGGAAATTGAAAAGTTGAAAGAAACAATGGTGGGGGTCCATGTGGAATAGGTGGGTGGCCACTAATATCCACCTAGATCACGTGGATATGCCCTTTTCCATGAATAGTGGGGACATGTGTCATGACACCACTGGGTTCCCTTTGACCCTAAGGTTCTGGAGTCCCCTTGGCATGCGACACTCACATTATTTCATTTTAATGGCTTGACCAACTTATAATTACTCACACCTAGACTACATCTCTAGCCTATGCAAAACTTAGTGAGATTGATAAATATACTAGCATAATTAGTATGTTATCCAAGCTCATTGCAATAGCCCTTTGTTAATTTACTTCTTCAATACTTAGCTAATTTTGTTTTACTTCATTCCTGACATGAACATAAACATAAACCAACAATATACTTCAACATAAACAACAATACAATAACTTAAATGTGTAATAAAAATGCATACACAAGTGCAACTTATTTTATAATATGGGCAGGGAAACTCCCAACAACAAATTCCCCTTCTTTATCACTTCAAAATGCATTGGGAAAAACACATTTGTAAACAAACCTTGTGCGTATATCTAGGCTCACAATAGGCCACAAATTCCAAATAGAATTTTTCCTTGGTTCACTTCCTCATTCGCCTTATTAATTTTACGTCTTCTTCATACTTGTCTTTCTTACTTGCCAACTTCTTGCCTTAGATGAAATGCCTTTTCCATTACTTATATATGACTTCCCTTGGCTAAGGGAAGTGCCCCTTTACCAAGCCACATGTCCAATGTTAAGCCGACTTAAATTACCTACTTTTGTTTTCATAAAGCAGTCATTAATGTTCCATTGGTGGGCATGATTGACCCATCATGTGGGAATAACACCCTTGCTTGATTCCCCTTTGTGCATCGACTCACACTTATCTTTCCTAAGTCAGTTTAGTTCCATAATGCATCCATCCAGCTCGATGCTTGTCGCATGGGTATGTCACCCAATTCCTCGCCTTCATGTGGGAGTTACTTGGGTGCATGCCATCACATGTGGCATCCAACTCAGTTTTCTTTGATTCCACATTACACAGTGCCTTAGTTTTTTAGTGTGGGCACACTCACCTTTGTTTGGGTGTACTATTACACCAAAGTTTCCTAAGCCTTCAATTTGTTGACACTTTAAGTATGCATGGGTCATGAAGGTCCTCTTGGGGATGAAGGTCCTCTTTATCCACCTCCAATGCCATCGAAGAACCATTTGTCTCCCCTCATCCCTACTAGATGCTTCTTTGCTTCTCCGTGAGCCTCTATGAAGGACCATGACTTCATGTAGGAATATCTCTCAAGTTCTAACTCCTCTAAGCACCTACTACCATACTGCAACATAACTCCAACATCTATGAACACCTATGAACACATGCTTCCATACTCAACTCAATTCCACCATGTCTATATGCACGGCATGCCCCCATGACTTAGACTAGTTGGGTAGATAATTCAACAGTCACATCTAACCCGTCAGAATGCACATCCTCATGCCTTCATTAATTATTTCCTGATGTTGAACACCATCTAATAATGTTTTGACTAGCTCCATTTATCCAATGAACATGGAATATAAATTATCCAACCTCTCATGAATTCAATATCCAAGGAGTAATGTGAGTGTTTCTATTACAATTTCTTTATGGAACTCAAGAAAAGGATAAATACATGAAACATGTTATTGTAATCATGTTTTTCATGTATTTCTCATTTTTCAAATATTGAGGTCCATTAAAAGTATGCAATATGGGTACTCCTTGGATGAGGAATTAAATTTTTCATCCAACGAGTACTCTCGCTCGAAATTTGAGTAAAAAATTTGGGAGATAAGTTGAAAAAGTAGTTTTATTATTTTATTATTTTTTAATATTTTTACCATTTTACTTAAAAAATGGTGAATCATCCCCCATGGTTTAAATCATCATCATGAATCCTATTGGTTCCTATAAATTTTATTTTTTTTGTACATTTTTCTTAGGAGACCCATTTTCTACCTCAAAATTCCCCTAATGGAATGGAAGCACAAAAGAGGATGAGGTGTGAAAGGCCTTCTCCACTGCAGGAAAAGAAGAAGGTAAATCAGGTCTAGAGGATGAAGACTCATTGCAGTCATTGTGATAGAAGTGGCCATCAGAGAGCCACATGTTGGAGGCTCCATCCATAGCAATGTCTCAAGGGAAAAGTGTATGTGCATGAACCAGATGAAACAATTGTTCGACAAGAAAATCCGCCACAGAGAAATGACCCATTCACTTTGATAAGTGAGAGATGGTTTTTCTAGTTTATTAGTGTGTATGGATTTACTTTGTAAATAATATGTTGCAATTTAAAATGTAAAAGTGATCAGGTGTTTTCCATCACTTGTTAAGAAAGAATGATGTTTTTGGCCTAATATTGATAGTTGGGGTATTGATTCCATTTTAATGTAAACTTGACCATTGAGTATGTTGTATAAACTTGTGGCAAGTACGGGATGCTTGGGTCATAGATTGGTCACTTAGTTAAGCATGTAATTTGCAAAATATCGTACTACGGGCTTACAAAGGATGCAGGTGTTGACTCATTGCTTATGGCTCCGAAGGACAAAGGTGAAGGAGAAAGAAGGGTGACCTTTTAGGACATTTGTGGTGCAGACAAGGTACAAAGAAGTTGCAAATTATGTTAATGATTTTGGTGGACCAAAAGCTCCTCAGTGGGGACGATTGATCCAGGTGGCTCCGGACACCCTCAGGAGACCAAGGGGGTTGATGATAGGTCGAAATTCAAAGTGGCGAAAATGTGGCAAACTCAATGTCTAGTTGAATATCTCACCATTCTGATCACAGTGGTGCGAACGGTTTGTCAATCTGGCCAATTTCCTGGAAAAATCATGGGATGGCTAATTTTCCTAATAACCCCTATTTTAAGAAAATTTGAAAATGACCAATGTTATTATCCTGGATCAAGTAATAAGGACAAGGCTATATTATTAAAATTTAATATAGTTTCATTACAACCTATGGAAACAACCAAATTATCCCATGAGTTTGGTAAAGAACACAACATTCTAGTACTCATATATCCATCTAAAATCCTAATATTTATAGATAATATATAACTTACCGCAATATTAAAGGAATTTATATTCTCTGTCATCAAGTCTCCATATTTCATCCTTATATTATATATCATTTTCTATAAGGAAAACTTGTTCACAAGGGACTTCGATTATACAAATTCCCTAATTTGTCCACAATGCCTTTGCTATAAATTCTCTTGAAAACTTTAGTAATATTTAATTTAAGAAACACAACCATATTATTCCATTTTCATTTTGATCCAAATTTATATGATCCATAAACCGCCATGAATATTCCACTAGATAGTTTGTAACAATGGATCTAATAAAAATCATACTTAAAATATGAAATCGATACTATGAGGGTTATTCTCCTTAGACTTCTGGATTTATTAAATTATTGTTTCTTCACAAGAAATATATAAAATGTGTAAATAAAGAAAAATAAAAAACACAATCACTCACAAAAATAATAACACAATATACTATCTCGAAGACCCTCACAAGATAAAACATAATTGAAGGTGAGGCTTCTTTTCTCTTTCTATGAATGGAAATGTATGCAAGTACGAAGGAGTGAGGACTATGGCCTATGGGATGCCATAGTGCACAAATCCTCTAAATTTTATCTATATATCTATCCACTCTTAGATACCCTATTCATTTATGGAAAAAATGAACTTAAATAGAATGGAACCCATTTTCCTCTAGTGGTCTAGTTAAAACACTTCCGAATAGCTTAATAGTGGTTAAGTTCGACTACTTCAACTCTTAACTAAAGTTAAAATATTAACTCTTATAGAGTCTTATTTTATATGATCACATGGTGACTTTACATATGTGCTTGGGCACTGTGGGACTCATTTGGGTACATTGGTACATCAACTTCCCAGGGATGTAACTTTGCCATACGATCTTTGTTTGATGCACACAATACCTCCTTAGAAAGATATATCCAAGGACTAAAAATTTCAAGTGACCAAGATTGGTCAAACGCCCATGTTGGTCCCCACTTTCCCAAAAAAAAATCATTTAGGGCCTCAAAACGGTTCCGGAAGTTTAGGACCCAAAAATATGCCAGAAATAACTTAAATTGTGCTACAATTAACAAAACTTAAAATATGAAAGAAACAATGGTTGGGGTCCAAGTGGAACAGGTGGGTGGCCACCAATATCCACCTAGATCACATGGATATGCCCTTTTCCATGAATAATGGGGAGATGTGTCACGACCCCACTAGGTTCCCTTTGACCCTAAGGTTCTGGAGTCCCCTTGGCATGCGACACTCACATTCTTTCATTTTAATGGCTTGACCAACTTAGAATTACTTACACCTAGACTACATCTCTAGCCCATGCAAAACTTAGCGATATTGATGAATATACTAGCATAATTAGTATGTTATCCAAGCTCAGTGCAATAGCCCTTCATTAGTTTACTTCTTCAAAACTTAGTTAATTTTTTTTTACTTCATTCCTGACATGAAAATAAACATAAACCAACAATATACTTCAACATAAACAACAATACAATAACTTAAATGTGTAATAGAAATACATACACAAGTGAAAATTATTTTATAATATGGGCGAGGAAACTCCCAACAAAAAAATCCCCTTCTTTATTACTTCAAAATACAACTTCAATAGTTTACAACAGTCCATTCGTGGCCTAACTCAATGCATTGGAAAAACACATTTGTGAAAAACCTTGTGCATATCTCTAGGCTCACAACTTAGCCACAAATTCCAAATAGAATTGTGTGCAAATCTTGGCAAAGTTTTGACCTTAAGAGAGATCCTTTGAAGCCCAACCAACCAAAAATTGGAAATTTTGAACATGTCTTGGCATGTTGGGGGAGCCTTAGCTTTTCCTTCATTTTTTTCCTTGGTTCACTTCCTCATTCACCTTATTAATTTTGTGTCTTCTTCATACTTTTCTTTGTTACTCTCCAACTTCTTGCCTTAGATTAAATTCCTTTTCCATTACTTATATATGACTTCCCTTGGCTAAGGGGAGTGCCCCTTCACCAAGAAAATGTAGGTTTTAACCCTGAATATAAATTATCTACACACGAATCTTATAACAGAAAATAAACAATAGCGAGAGCATAAAACATAAAACAGATAAACACAGAGATTTTCCCCTGGATCCCAAATTGGGACGACCAGCTTGATTTTTCATTATATTCCTTTAGTGTTACAACACATATATATACATGCCGAAGCATACATAAACCCCAATCCATTAACCCTGGATTAGAACATAACCGTAGTTCCCTTGACCGGATCTTCAAAATACAAAATAAAACTACAGTGGGTCCACACCAAAACAATATTCAAATGGGCGCCGCCTGACTCTAACAAGTGGCTGCCCTCTACTATTAAATGTAAGGTAACGTATACCAGCTGTTAGCTATTAGGCACATTACAACAATAAATAATCCCGTAGCTCAATGCTCAACTTGACCCCAGGGCATGACTATCCCATCACGTAATACCCTCTCCTTTAGACTCGCCCATATCTTTCCTAGGTAAGTTTAGTTCCATCACATGTCTATCCAACTTGGTGCTAGTATCATGGGTATGTCACCCAGTTCCTCGCCTTCATGTGGGAGCTACCTGGGTGCATGCCATCACCCATGGCATCCAACTCAGTTTTCTTTGAGTCCACATTACATTGTGCCTTAATTTTTTAGTGTGGGCACACTCACCTTTTTCTCGGTGTACTATTACACAAAAATTTCCTAAGCCTTCAATTTTTTGACACTTCAAGTATACATGGGTCATGAAGGTCCTCTTGGGGTGTTCATTAATGTGCACTCAATCCTAGTGCCTAACATCCTACTTCACTCTGAAATGGTTTTCTTCCTCAACAACATACCACTTAGGAAACTTCTTCACCAAGTCCAAATTGTCATGAAGTGCCACTAGCTCTAATGCCATCGAAGAACCATTCATCTCCTCTCATCCCTACTACATGCTTCTGTGCTTCTCCATGAGCCTCCATGAAGGACCATGACTTCATGTAGGAATATCTCTCAAGTTCTAACTCCTCTTAGCACCTGCTACCATACTCCAACACAACTCCAACATCTATGAACACCTGTGAACACATGATTCCATACTCAACTATATCCCACCATGTATATATGCACTGCATGCCCCCATGACTTAGACTAGTTGTGTAGATAATTCAATAGTCACATCTAACCCGTCAGAATGCACATCCTCATGGCTCCTTCACACGGACAACAGATTCAACTCTCTCATGAACCACATCTTCACGAAATTTTCCTTCCTCCACACATATTTTTGTCACCCTATGCTCTCCTATCTATCCTCCAATAGTAGGAATGATGACAAGCTCTTCCATCCCAGCATGAATGAACAATTTCCCAAAATTTGGCACCAACACATCAACAATTTTATTTGCATCTATCATCACTTCTTCAAGTATTTGAACCTTTTGTCTCTTTATTGCAGTGTGTGATGAGCCCTGGTATTGCACCAAGGATGTTGTAACTCCCAAGGGCTTCTCAATTTAAATTATCAACCCCCGATTCGTACAAATTTATAGGTGACAGTGCTATTTTCACAACAGGTTATGTTCTACTCATGTCACTATCATTCATGAAATCATATCAAGGTGTTCAGAGACCACTCCAACTAATTACAGTGAAAAATTATTATGAAAACATAAGTATACATGATTCTAGCTACAAATGTGAACGAAATTGCATGGAAGGAAAAGGATAATATAATTTTCAGAAGTAAATAATGTTACTCTAATTTCACACTTAATAAACTCAATAACCTACTTGCATGCATCATTTTTCTACTCGCACTTTCTTGAAAATAAGGAATCCAATATTTAACATGCCTATGAAGAAAAACATTAATTCTAACTAGGTTTGGCTATCTAGTGGTTGGAATGAGGAAAATATGAGGTTGGAGTGGTCTTAGAGTCCTCTCTAATCATCAAATCATATTTTGGGGTCCATTATTCAACTTAACTATGCCAGATTCAAAGTATGGAGCAAATCTGGTTGAATAAAACAATGCTACAAGTCTGCTCTAGGAGGTGCTATAGGAGGTCCTGTATTTCTACATGAGGCCCTGTTTTTCTATAGGAGGAGGGTCCGAGAGATTTTTGAGGATAGAAATGGTTCCTTGAAGGAATAGGAAGGTGAATGAAGGTAGAAGGAGGTGAATGAACAGTGTGGGAGCCCCTTATCCAAGCCTAGTACCCCTCACAGGTCTATCTTGCACCAAATTTGATACCCATGGTGTCCTTCATTTACCTTAACTAAGTGAATTAGAAGACAAAGTTTGGAATCAAGGTGAGGTGCGTAGGAGGAGGATGGAAAGGTTTAGGTGGATGTCGAAAGGTGTGCCCACCCCTGCAAATCAACACAATTCCTCCAACTAGTCAAATACATGCATCAATTGATCGTTATTGCAGCAAAGTAAATGAACATGGAAAAGATGAGTTGAATTTTATTAAATTTTACTTTATCCTACAACACAATTCCAGTTTCCAAACCAATGTTGTTAACTCCTAAGTTGTATATATTAAACATGCCGTAAGATTTCAATCCAATACTTAACAATTTCCAAGAAATAATAAACATATATTTTTGAGTTGTTATAGTGGATCTTTTCAATCACTCTTCCCACAAGAGTGGTGATAGGCAATGCTTTGAAATGCGAACAAGAAAGAAATATAAGAGTGGGACTAAAGCCTATGGGTTTGGCCCAAACCCAAGAGTTTCAGCCCTCCAATACTAAATCAGATGCAAACCAATGGTAAACCTCTCATTAACATAGAATTATAATCACATACATCATATGAAAGATAACAATAACAATGTGAAGCACTAGGCTCTTAATAGCTACTCCTATTTGCAACAAAAATTCAAATTCTAATGAGCCTCCTCGCTCGTTTATTTATACAAAAAGATAGCTAATGGCAGCTCCCTTGAAAAGAGTGATTCCATCCAAGATCTCGAGATTTGTGGATCTGGTCCTCCTTAAACATAGTTACCAATCAAAGGGGAACTATTACCTCAAAACGAGAACTCTAGCCCAAAAAAACTCAAAAAACATGAAAAAACAACCCAAAAACGAAAAGTGTGTCTTCTAGAATGCACTTTTTTTGGGGTCAAATTTCAACATTTTTAAAGTTATGCCAAAAACCAATTTTTTTCCTAAAAAAAGGATTGAAAAAACACCCTTGAAACAAAAAATATTGATGGTGGAATAACATCACTAATTTTGTGTGTGCAAAAACCAACCTGAAAACAAAAAGTGTTGATGGTGGAATAACGTCATCAATTTTTTGTGTGCAAAAAACACCTTGAAAACAAAGAATGTTAATGTTGGAATAACATCTTTTTCTTTTCAGGGTAAATTATCAACAACTTTTAATAATGACATTAAAGATAAAATATCATTACTCTCAAAAACCTTAAAATTTCAACGATAAACATGGCATTAACGATCAAATATCAAGTCTTAAAATTCCAAAGATTTTTTAGGCATGGTATTAAAGATAATCTATTATTGTGTCTCTGAAAAACCTTAAAAATCCAAGGATGACATTAAAGATAAAATATCACGGTTATGAAAATAAAATTCCAATGATGTTTAATCATGGTATTAAAGATAAAATATCCCTTCCAAAAAAAAAAAACATATCCCTTCCAAAAAAAAAAACAAAACAGAAAAGGAAAAATTCAAAAAAACACATAATTTAAAGAAAAAAATAATAATAAAACCACATAATTAAAAAAATGATAAAAAAATAATTAAAATTAAAAAATTAAATTAGTTAAAATATTTAATTAAAAAATAAATAAATAATAAAAATTTAAATTTAAAAAATAAATAAGTAAGAAAATTTATATATATAGATATATATATATATATATATATATAATTTTAGATTAAAAAAAAAATTAATAAAAATCAGTTTTTTCTTTTAAATTAAAAAACTTTAAAAACATAAAAAATTAATTTTTTTTTTGGTTTAAGTAATAAAAAAAAAAAAACAATTTTAAATATAAAATTAAAAATATGAAATAAATTAAAAACAAAATTATAAGAAAAAAACAAAATTAAAAATTAAAAAAAAAATGAAAATTTTAAAATAATAATAAAAAAATAATAAAAGTACTAAAAATAATTAAAAAATCAATTAAAAAATAAAAATAAAAAACAAACGAGTTTGGGCATCGCCCTCGAGACTGTTGGGCTTGGTCGGTGGGTAGCAGCAGAGCTGCCAGCTCTCCTGCCACCCATCAACCGAGACCCGCGGTCCCCAGGGCGGCCAAGGTCAATTCTGGGAATCGACCCTTGTTGCCTAAGGGCCGCGGGACTCGGCCAGTGGGCGAGCTCTCTCGCTGCCTGCCAGCCAAGCCCCGCAACCCCAAGAGTTGTCGAGTTCGATTCTGGGAATCAACCCTTGTGGTCCTAGGGGTCGCGACACTCGACGAGCAGGAGAGCTACCAGCACTCCCACCAACCGAGTGTCGTGGCGCCTTGGGCGGCCATTAAAACTGAATTTTAAATTTTTTTATTAATTTTTTTAAAATATTTTTTTTGATTAATTATTTTTTTAATTTAATTTTTAATTGTTAATTTTAAAAAAAATTAATTTAATTTATATTTTAATTATTTATTTATATATTATTTCTTTTAAACTATTTTTTTTTAATTTAAAATAATGTGTTATTATTATAATTTTATTTTTATTTTATTTTTTTTTAATTATAAAAAAACAAATTATGTTTTTTTTTTTTTTTTTTTCTTTTGAAAATGTTGTATTTTTCGTAGCTTCTTTTTTTTTAATTTGAATTTTCTTTTTAAATTTTAATGTTTTCTTTCTTAATTTAAGTTTTTATTGTTTTAAAATTTTTATTTTAATGTTCTTTTGAAATTTTAATTTTTTTAATTTAAATTTCCAAATTTAAATTATTTTGTATTTTAGTATTTTATTATTATTATTTTAATTATTTTTTAATTTTTAATTTTAATTATTTTATCATTTTCTTTAACTATGTTGTTTTTTAACTTAAGAAAAAAATTGCCTTTTTTGTCGTGGGGTTAATTTTTATTTATTTTTCTTTAAATTATAAGTTTTTTTTTTCACCTTTTTTTCTTCTTTTTTCGTTTTTTTTTTTAAATTGTTTAATTTTTTTATTTTTACAACTTATTTTTGTATTTTTTTACACTTTTATTAGTTTTTTTTTCATATTTGTTTATATTTTTTTGTCACATATTTTTATTTTATTTTTATATTTTATTACCAAGATGAAAATCACCACTCTAAACAAAAATGATTGATGTTGCATCAACACTTTTCAAAATTAGCATGAAAGTCACTAACATTTTAAAACAAATTTTCATACTTGATAAATAAAAAAAATTAAAGTGCAAAAAAAATCACCATTTTTCTAAATCGACATGACATTTAAAAAAAAAATCAAAGAAAATTTAAAGTTCCAAAAAAAAACAAGTTATTTTGCATCACCAATTTGCAAAATCGACATGAAAATCATGACATTTAAAAAATAAAAAATTCATAAGAAAATTTAAAGTGCCAAAACTATGCTCCAAAAAAAAGGGTGATTCTGCATCACCACTTTTTAAAATCGGGTGCTTTTTTGCTACCTCAAAAAAAGGGTACCAAGTAATTTTCCTGTTTGATCGGTAACTATGTTCTTGATCTTCACGTGTACTTGGAGTCCCTTAGCTACTAGTAAATTTGAGCTTGGTGAGGATTCTATGATCTCAAGCTGAGTTAGAGAGTTAATGAGGTGAACAAGCCCCCTATATTCTCTCTTAGTTGTCTCCATCAATCCCCTGCATAGTAAATGCCTCCAAAAATGCTTCTTTTTCCTACAAATTAATCATATTATGCCACACAATGTGACAAACACCCTTTAGTCTTCCTACTAAGCATATTATGGCTAAATGTGAATTAATGTGAGAAAATGGGAGTTTTAAGGGTTGTAGGATAACACAATGAAATTCAAAATATACCTATTGATGGGACCCACAAACACCCCCCTAATGAAGGTGTTTCTCACCCTTTGAGTAACTCAGTCAATGAAGCTCATTCATGGACCTGGAGGCCTCTCTGGCATCCCAAGGCACCTCATATGGTTTTCCTTGCTGTGGATAGAAACCTTCATTTGGCTCTATGTTTGTCTTTTCCTTTCATTCCTCTTCCTATTTTCTTCCTTATTGTAAGTCCAACGGTAAGGTAGGACTACATCAGAGTCCTATCCACCTAATATTCAGTACTTCCATAATTATTTTGTACATTGGGGTTCTCTCCAAGGAATTCCTTAGTCTTTCTGGGGAGTGATATTCTCTAATTTGTAAACTCTGAGGCATGGACTGACATATTCTTTGGTAAGCCTGTAAACCTTCTTTCCCCACCATCCTAAAAGTATCCTCAAAATTTAGGATGGCTTTCTCTTGGGCTACTATGTACCTAGGTACCAATTCAGGGTTAGAGGAGGTGAGATTGTGGTTGTTGATGACAGCCTTAGGGATCACTAGTTCTGCTCTGATATATAAGGGCTCATTTTCTTATTTTTCATCACCCTTTTCACTTCTTCAATCCTTGTCTCCTCATGGGTCAAAAAAGAGGATAATTCTATCAGTTTCATGTCTCCCAATATTGAGTTGGGGTCCCAGAAATTCAGGTCTGTGAGAATCAAATTTTGCATGTAAAACTCAGCCACTTTGGCTCTATCCTCAATTATTTCCATTTTTCAAAATTCAATGAGTTTCCTGTAATCTTGGAAAGGCAAGGAGCCATACTATGCCAATGAATTAACTTGAAACTGAAGCCACTGCTCACTGAGGAAAATGGCATAGGATTTGGATGGTTTCCTACACTATATGGATTCCATAGATAAACTTGTCATAGTAGAAAGTTGTGTCTCTTTTTCTTGGAGCTGCGAGTCTCTTAGCCTTGTGTTTTCTTCTTGTAGCTTCTCTCTCATGATCGACTCCCTTAGTTTCAAATCATTCAATTCCTTTCCCATATCATTGAATTTCTCCTCCATGAGGCCCACATCTTCTACATTTTTGGATTTTTCAATTTTCATCCATCTATATGTTCTGCATATTTCCTTCTCTAACACAAAGAAGAGTGGGATGGAAAATTTCTCAAGGTATAATCCTACCTCCCTCAACAAATTTATAGTAGAATTCTAAATTTGGTTGTGGATCATACTCCTAGATCCCTTATAGGCCTTTTTCATCTTCTTTTTGCGTGGTTGACCCTTCCTATAGCACCTCTTGTTGCTCCTATAACAACCCAAGTTTCTCCTTTAGCTTATCTGTATCCTCTTATAGTTATTCTTTTTATTCTTGTAACAAGGAAACGTGTGTCTTGAGTGTCTTAAAGATGACTTCTCTAGTGGTAGGCCTTCCCATGGATAGCACAAGTTGCTTGATTTTGGCATTAGGAGAGGTAACTTCTTCAATTTTTCTCTCATTAGGTCCCACTTCTTCCTTCTTTCTTATTGACTCATCAATAGTGGTAGGGATTTTTGAAGGAGATTGAGGCTTCCCTTTCCTTATCTTTGTGTTATTCCTTGTTTTAAAGTATGAGGGTCCTTACCTTGGCTACCTTATTTTGGGCTTGACAGGTCTACCCAATGTGGCCAATGTGGCAGCCACTTCTTGCTTTGTGTTCCCTGGAGAGAGACTTGTTTTTTGTCCTTGTTTTTATGTCTCTTGAGGCTTAGAGGTGCCCTTAGGGTTATCTTCCTATGTTCCTTATTTCTCTCCTTATCTTTCCTCATTTTATTCTTCTTGTTTCTCTATTTCTGTTGCTTCCTCTTCCTCCTTGGTTTCTGCCGCCTCCTTCTCTTCTCTACCCCTAATACTTGAGGCTGGTGTTCCCGCTTGTGTGATGTCTTTGGTTTCAATGAGAATTTACCAATCCATGACAGCAAAATAATTCCATATTACATGGTTCCTTAGGTGACTTACAGAATCCATAACAATCATATTAATGAGGCCATGGTGGGAAATAAGTTGGTGCTTACCTACCCTCACTTTCTCATTCATTTCAATGGTAGACTATAGGAGGAAATGTGGAATAATGAGTCTCTGTGGAATGGGTAATTATACTTTAATTATTAGCTCATAGAGAATCCTAAAATGATAGGCATAAATAATTTTCAACCTACCCTAAAAGGATATGTATTTGAGAATGTGATAGGCTACTTCATCCTAGGGGTAAGGTAGTCTCCCTCTTCTCACTCCATTTTTATCTTCTACGGGTTTTTCCCTATGAATGAATAATTTATTCCTAGATGTAAGACTAATTTATGTATCTTCCTTGCTCCATCTAACTCCTAAGGGTAAGGTAGTCACTCTACTAATGAGTTCAACATTTAAAGGGATGGAAAGTCCTCTAACAACAATAGTGGCACTTTCTTCTCCTTAAGAATTTAGTTCCATGGAAAAGCCTATCCACTATTGAAAGAAGCCCATCCGCTGATGTCTTAGAAAAATGTCTACCACGGGAGGATGTTGATGAATTATTTTTGTGTCTATGGGTTCTCTTCTGTTGAAACATCCTCCCATTTCTCCTATTGCTCCTTCTCTGGGTTACTTGGGTGTATTTCTAATTTTGGCCCTAGAGCAGTCTCGAGTGTAGAGACAATGTCAAAATTTCTCTTTAAGAAGGGGAGAAGGATGCTAATTATAAAAAATAAAAAATAAAAAAACTTTGTCCTTGTATTTCCTTCACATATAACTATTTCACAATTGTTTGCTATAGGGTATTTAATTCAAGAAAAATTCTCCGTGCAGATGTATGTAAATTAAAGAAGGAGAAAGCCCCTCACTCCCAGATAACTTTGTCATGTGTGTGAGGCTTTAGGGATAATTTTGGGTATTTTTGGCTCCCTTCATCCCTTCCATTCTCTCCTGTAGATTCCTTTCGGACCTCTTGTAGCAGTTTAGATCCTCATGTATCTCCTCCTGTAGTACCTGCAAACACAGTTTGAAGCAACTTAGTGTCACCCTAGGCAATCTCTCATAGCACTAACTAGTCCTTCTCTAACTATTTTCTAGAAAGGAGCGATTATGAAAATAGAATCGACCATTTACTTAATATTCCTTTTTTTGGTAAAGGCTTGGAGTTCTTTCGTGACATGGCTCTTGCACAAACTACCATTTTTTAACTATTGTACCCACTATTTGTAATCATCACCCTACTCCTCGTGATCATCACCTTTCTCCTTGTAATCACCACCTCACTTAAGTTTACTTTTCCACGTTGCATGTGTGACTGAACAAAATTTAGCTTACTAATCGAAGGTGTTTAGTTTTACATGCCACCTCCAGCCCATAAAAATTTCCTTTCTCGACCATTACACATTTTATCATTATATTCATACGGAAGAGTTGAGGGTTGTCATACCTGAGCCTATCTGTGATGTTGAATTGTTGGAGATGCTTGCATGTTAGAGTTGGACTTCACGATATGATCATATTGAAGGTTTTGATTTTTGTTTCTTCCTTCTACATAGGTCCTCATAGCTCGATGATCCTTTGACTCATAAAATTGTTGTATGTACAAGTTTCTTCCGAGTGTCCAATCTGTTGTTGGTGGAGTGGATGGATTATATGATATATTCTTTCTAAGGATGGTGTGTCCCTTCTAAACTTCAGGGATTGCTTCATGATGCTCAAGGTGGCTATATCTTATGATCTATGGGTGTAAAAAAATGTTTTCGGGTTCTATTATAACTGTACATGTTTCTACAGGAGGAATCCCCTTCTTGTAGCATTCACTTGTTTCATCTTCGAGACCTCATATTACAGGTGGGATTGAGGGAAATTCATAGGAGATACAAGTATTGTTATCACTCAGTAATTTCTCAAGGCTAAAGAAAGATATCACCGAGGTAACCACAAACCTAATTTAGAGAGTAGGATCTAGCCTTCCTAATGCTCAGGGAGGACTCTCTCTTAATGATTTAACTTTGTTGTTTTAACTGATTTTAGGCTAGGTATGTATGCTTGATTTGGTTTGATTTTGATTTTTTGGTGGAATTACTAACTTAGATGGATAGGTGCTTTTCTACTTTTCCATTGGGCTATGAAGTCAATGTATCAAGAAAACAAGACAGAGTCAAATTATAAAAGCAATGTTACAGGGTAAGGTAGCTGAGTAAAATCAGATCTTAAAGGCTGAAGGGTGAAGTGGTTTTCAATTGGGATCAAGGAGCAGTTAAGGATTCCTTAAACTGGATAATGAAGAAATGTGAAGGAGGTCAATCAGGATTAGAGGGAAATTAAGAATCCTCAGATCCAGATATCAGAAGAAAACATTAAAATGAATAATAGTTCAGAACAGAGTGTACTTAAACACGTTCTGCAATAAAATTCCTATTAAAACATTCAAATTTGGAAAACATGCAAGCTTATGGAATACTTAAGAAATGAAAAATAACAATTGAAATATACTTCATTGAAGTAGCTCAACATAGACATCCTTTAAAGAAATGCCTTTATTACTGTCCTATCTGTCAACTTGGAAAAGGTACAATAAACCCTCTAGTGGTAGATCAATTCAACTATAGAAATGTTCAGGAATCCACACCAATACTTCGAATGGATGAAGTATTTATACAAAACTTAATACAAAATATCATGTTTAACTAACTAGGAATTATTCGAGTAAATAAAATATCTGGATGTATAAAGGTAGTGACACCTTTAATACTAAATGCAAGTTATCCCTTTTTATTTGGCTGATGTTATCTGATTTTTTCTTTGATGTTGGCTTGTCTTTCACGCTTTCTTCTAACTCTGTCTTTTTTTTCACTGTGAATTTTTCTTTTACTTTACTACTCTGTCTTCCTGCTCTGTTTTCACTTTTAACCTGACTGCTCTTTTTACCTGATTTTAATTTTCCCTGTTACAGTAAATCATATTATCTAGAATCTTTATTTTCATGATTCTGTGGTAACTTTTATCCTGCTTTTATGTCTTTAGTAAAAGTAAATTTTACTAAAATACATCTTTAATTTCATGTTGAGTAAAAATGTATTCTGGAGAGTAATTGGTATGAATATTTCGTTGTTGCTGGTGTAAGTGTTTTTATCTTTGTTTAACCATTATCGTCTCTGTGTAATTGGTTTCATCCTACTCTGTTGCTATGTAGAATATTCTATTGAGGAAAAACCATTTGAATCCATAACCTGAGAGTTTTTGGAGTAAACAAGTTTGGAACTAGTATGAAATTGTTTATCCAATCTGATGGTTATCGTTTAAATACCTGCAAAAATAAAACACATGTCTGTAGGGAGACGAGCAATGGTTTCATTGAATTGGGAGGTCAATGGAAGGAGTCTGAGTAACAGTTGGTTTCAATTCTGTGTTGGCAATGATCATATGGGTCCTTTTCGCAATTTCGCAGAGTTAAACTAATAGTGGGATTTCATAATGAAGCAGTGATGAATTTCAAACAGTGATGGCTTATTACAAAGAAAAGTAGGCATGATTATATCACGTAGGGTTAAAAAGCGATTTTGTGCATAATTAAGGAGTGGACCGATGGTTTTATGTTTGGACTATCATGCGGTTTAAAAGTGGTTTGGCGGTTTAATATTATTGGATATGATGAGATTGGATGGTTTTCGGCGTTATAAGTTTTCAAAGATGGTGGGGTCGGGAATTGATATGCGAAGGGGTAAATATACATGGGTCCCAATATACAATGAGCACTGCAAACCTTGGTAAGTGGTTTTTTATTTTTTTATTAGAAAAGGTGGAGTTATTAAAGGGGAAAGGGGTTTAAATGATGGAAATGGGTTTTTAACTAGGTAAAGGGGTTTTAGGAAGGGGAAATGGTTAGAATAAGGAGAAAGGGATATTAGTAAAAGGGAAAGGGATTTCTACCAAGGGAAATGACTTCCAAGAGTGGAAATAGGGTTTTTAGAAAGGGGAAGGGGATTTAGGAAGATATTAGTAATAAGAGACAAACCATTTGATGCTTTTCATGACTCGTGAAAGCAATCTACCTACCCTTTATTTATCCTAACATTTTTATTTCCTTTATTGGGTGCATTTGAGCTTGTTAACCCTTTTATTTTCTTTTGATAAGAAAACTAATCTACTTCTAACCTTATAATTTCCAATGGCTCGGATTAAACTGATGAACTCATTTTATTCTCTACCTAACTACTAATCTGCCAAGATTAAATGGTTTGGCCAAATCTTTATTCACTAACTATCATGACATGAAATTTAAAAGCATGAATGAATCAAGATTAAACTATTTGATCATCATGAATTGTGGCATTCTGATCAAGCCACACAAAATTTTATTTGCAAATGTAACTAAACTAAGAGTAGTGGCATTTGAATGTGTAACACTTTCACGATCTATTTTTATCTATTTTTATCTATTTTTATGGGGTTCACATTTTAATCCTTTTTTAATCTTCTTTCTTTGGTCCTTTGATTTTTCTTTTAGGACATACCCTCTTTTCATTTTTTAATATGGGAAAATATTTGCAGAAATCAAAGTTATGTACAATATTACAAGATTAAAAATAGCCAATTCAAAATTATGATCCCTATTATTATCAGATCCTAACAGTGGCTCCACTTAGGGATGGAATCTCCTTGTAGATGTCAAGGACACCGTCAACTAGTGGCTTGATCCATTGGGCCTATCCCAAGCCTGCACATACTTTGTGACTGAAAATATCAAACTGAAATCACCACCTTTTTCTTCAAACTGAAATTTGACACATGTTGAAATGAAATCTGATTTGAAATAAACTTGTTGTTGAAAATAAAATCCAATCAAACTGAAATTATACCTACTCACTCTAATCATTTGTACAACTTTTGATTAGGTAAAATGAAAGAGCCAATGCAACCATTCAAGCAATATATACATTGATGTATTTTGTTGCATTTTCTCATTTGTGATCAAAATTGAAGTTCTACAACCCAATAGAAACTTGTCAACAAATATGGCTTTGATAAGGAAATGTTTAATCTCCTTTGTTGACTCTAGAAACTATCTAAAAGGATCTTCCAAGATATATGCATTAATGTTCAACTGATCCAAGCAACTGTACATCTATTATGGATGGCCTCCGTGCCATGAAACTAAACTGTTATTTCCTTGTAAGATTAACCTATGATTGTTCTGAGATAATAGCAGATTTTCAGATAATCTTTGTGATGATATTTCTATTGATGGACATATATGTCTAAAGAAACTTGTATCATCTTGATTCTGAAGCTCATAATGAATTAATGGAGAAATATTTTGATTGCATTCACCATCCAACACATCAGCTATTGGATCATGAAAAACTTGGAAGAATTTCTGCAAGCTATTACATATGGGTTTCAATGGGACTTCATGGATTTCTACAGGCTGCTTATCCCTTGCTTTAGAGATATGATAAAAAAATTCTTTTAAAAACTAAAATTCTTCAAAGCATAGTGGTATAAATTTTCCTGTGTCATTTGATCAGGTATTTCAATGAAATTTGATAACTGTAACTTTGAAACTAAAGAATCATGATCAAGAGTTTCATTATCTTCTTTGTTGTCAATAACAATACCTAAAGATCGTTGATTTTTTATTGCATTAAAGTTGTCTCTTATGAACTGAAATGAAGCAAAACAAAGAGGCAAAGATCCTTCACTTATTTTAAAATTTTATGTACTTTCTTCTTCACTCTCATAGTTGATCTGTATTGGCTAATCACTATATTCTAGTTGCTGAAACTGAATTTCCTCATCCCATAAACTAGATATTTATTTCTATGTAAAGTTAGCTTGAATTTGGAGAACATAATTATCATCATACTGATCATACTTAGGTAAATCATTAAAATAAGGAATGTTATCAAACATACACATTAGATCAGCAGATTTCTCCTCCACATATTGATCTATAAATCCATTTTCTGATCTATGGTAGTTGGGATTAGCAGGAAAGTGTTTATGGTCAGCAACCTCTTCTTTTTCTACATTAAACGGGTCATGGTGATTTTGAACGAAAAATCCATCTTTCATGGTGATCCTTTGTATCATTTCCTCTACTTTACTTACCAAAATGTCAAGTTTTACCTCTGAAGATGTCATGTGTTCTACAATGTTGTTCTTCTCTTCTTTTGCTTCCAACTTTTCCTTTCTAATTAGCAGATTAACTTCTACATCTACTGTAGTGTTTTGCATATGTTCAAGTGTTTTTGAACTTATTTCTCTTAGCTGAAACTCTATTTCCAGATCAAAGGCCCTTGGATAATGCAAGAGAGTTGAATCAGGAGGAGGTATTATATTTGATGACATTGAATAATAAACTTGATTAAATCTGGTAGAAAATTGTTGTATTGTCTCATTTGGCTGCCTTTTCAACTGATTATATTCTTCTATGATCATAAAAATATTGACTTTGATTATCCATCTATCAAGGAAAATTTTGACAAACTGCTGGAAATTTGAGATGCTTGCAATAGGCAGTTTCTTGAACCAACCTTTTACTTTACTTTGAAAATAAAGAGGAAAACGTCTGATACTAACATCATCTTCATCAATCTCAAATAGGTCCAGATAATTCTCAAAACCTTGAACATGTTTTTCAGTAGTGATGTTACCATTTTCTCCATCAAACACGGGGATATATTTATAATAGTTATCAGGGAAATCATGGAGTATAGGAGGTAGGATGAGTGGCTTATATCTATCTGTAACTTTATGAGGTACAAGAATATGTGCAGGAATTTTAAGATCATTCTTGATTACTTGAGGATTCTCAATCGGAAGATGATCATCATAATTTTTAGAAGAAAGCTACTCAAAGGGATAAGGAGAATCTTCATTTACAATCTTCAAAGGAATGTAATTAAATACTAATCTAAGATCTTTTCTAAAATACAATATACATTGAAAAACCTTTTTGATGAGAAAGAACATGATGTCTTGGATTATAATCCAAGTTAGAAACTCGATATTCCCATGCCGTTCTTCCAGGTTCATTCCTCCAGTGGAGTCTTGGATTTGATTTTAAAATTGATTTGGAGTTGCCAGGAGGATGATTTTAGCCTTTGTGTGTCTGATCATTGTCCACCATCATAGATCAAATCTGAAATTTGATGTGTGTTTCTGAAGAATATGTTTGTCTCCCCAGTATGGTCGCTAATATGTTATCACTCAGTAATTTCTCAAGGCTGAAGAAATAAATCACCGAGGTAACCACAAACCTACTTTAGAGATCAGGATCTAGCCTTCCTAATGCTCAAAGAGGGCTCTCTCTTAAGGATTTAAATTTTTTGTTTTAATTGATTTTAGGCAAGGTATGTATGTTTAATTTGGTTTGATTTTTATTTGTTGGTGTAATTACTGACTTAGATGGATAGGTGCTTTTCTACTTTTCCATTTGGCTATGAATTCAATGTATCAAGAAAACAAGGCAAAGAAAAATTATAAAAGCAGTGTTACAGGGCAAGGTAGCTGAGAAAAATCAGATCTTAAAGGCTGAAGGGTGAAGTGGTTTTCAATCAGGATCAAGGAGCAGTTAAGGATTCCTTAAACCGGATAATGAAGGAATGTGAAGGAGTTCAATCGGGATCAGAGGGAAAATAAGAATCCTTAGATCTGGATATCATAAGAAAACATTAAAATGAATAACAGTTCAGAACAGAGTGTACTTAAACAAGTTCTGCAATAAAATTCCTGTTAAAACATTCAAATTTGGAAAACATGCAAGTTTATGGAATACTTAAGAAATGAACAAGAACAATTGAAATATACTTCACTGAAGTATCTCAACACAGGAATCCTATAAAGAAATTCCTTTATTACTGTCATGTCTATCAACTTGGAAAAGGTACAATAAACCCTCTGGTGGTAGATCAATTCAACTATAGAAATGTTCAGGAATCCACACCAATACTTCGAATGGATGAAGTATTTATACAAAACTTAATACAAAATATCTTGTTTAAATAACCAAGATTTATTTGAGGAAATAAAATATCTAGATGTCTAAAGGTAGTGACACCTTTATAACTAAATGCAAGTTTTCCCTGTTTATTTGGTTGATGTTATATGATTATTTCTTTGATGTTGGCTTGTCTTTCACGCTTTCTTCCGACTCTGTCTTTGTTGTCACTGTGAATTTTTCTTTTACTTTACTACTATGTCTGCCTGCTTTGTTTTCACTTTTAACCTGACTACTCTTTTTACCTGATTTTACTTTTACCTATTACAGTAAATCATGTTATCTGGAATCTTTATTTTCATGATTTTGTGGTAACTTTTATCTTGCTTTTATGTCTAGTAAAAATGGATTTTACTAAAATACATATTTAACTTCATGCTAAGTAAAAATGTATTATGGAGAGTAATTGGTAAGAATCTTTCGTTGTTGTTGGTGTAAGTGTTTTTATCTATTTTTAACCATTATCATCTCTGTGTAATTGGTTTCCTCCTACTATATTGCTATGTAGAATATTTTGTTGAAGAAAAACCATTCGAATCCATAACCTGGGAGTTTTTGGAGAAAACAAGTTTGGAACTAGTATGAAATTGTTTATCCAATCTCATGTTTATTATGTAAATACCTGCAAAAATAAAACAATGATTAATAAAACAAAGGTCTGCAGGGAGACGAGCAATGGTTTCATGGAATTGGGAGGTCAGTGGAAGGAGTCTGAGTAACAAATGGTTTCAATTCTGCATTGGCAATGGTCTTATGGGTCCTTTTCGCAATTTCGCAGAGGTAAAAACATAGTGGGATTTCATAATGATGCAGGGATGAATTTCAAATAGTGATGGCTTATTACAAATCAGAGTAGGCATGTTTATCGCACGCAATGTTAAAAATAGGTTTTATCGCATAATTAAGGATTAGACCGATGGTTTTCTGTTTTGACTATCGCGTGATTTAAAAGTGGTTTGGTGGTTTTGGTTTGGAGGGTGTGATAGAACACAGGAATGATGGATGGTAGGGGCGGAGGAACAAAACAACCTGTTTCGCACTCCCCATCAGCGTTAATCACATATTATCGAGGAAGTGTGAAATGACCTATGGATCGTTGGATATGAAAGCAGAGATTGGATGGTTGTCGGCGTTATAAATTTTTAAATATGGTGGGGTCAGGAATTGATATGCGAAGGGGTAAATATACATGGTTCCCGATATATAATAAGCATTGCAAACCTTGGGTAAGTGGGTTTTAAATATTTTATTAGAAAAGGTGGAGTTATTAAAGGGGAAAGGGGTTTAAATGATGGAAATGGGTTTTTAACTAGGTAAAGGGGTTTTAGGACGGGGAAATGGTTAGAATAAGGAGAAAGGGATATTAGTAAAAGGGAAAGGGATTTCTACCAAGGGAAATGACTTCCAAGAGTGGAAATAGGGTTTTTAGCAAGGGGAAGGCGATTTAGGAAGATATTAGTAATAAGCGACAAACCATTTGATGTTTTTCATGACTCATGAAAGTAATCTACCTGCCCTTTATTTATCCTAACATTTTTGTTTTCTTTATTGGGTGCATTTAAGCTTGCTGACCCTTTTATTTTCTTTTGATAAGAAAACTAATCTAATTCTAACCTTATAACTTTCAATGGCTCAGATTAAACTGATGAGCTCATTTTTATTCTCTACCTAACTATTGATCTGCCAATATTAAATGGTTTAGCCAAATCTTTATTCACTAACTATCATGACATGAAATTTAAAAGCATGAATGAATCAAGATTAAACTATTTGATCATCATGAATTGTGGAATTTTGGACAAGCTGCCACACAATTTTATTTGCAAAAGTAACTAAAATAAGAGTAGTGGCATTTGAATGTGCAACACTTTCAGGATCTATTGTTATCTCTTTTTTTGGGGTTCACATTTTAATCCTTTTTTAATCTTCTTTCTTTTGGTCTTTTGATTTTTCTTTTAGGACATACCCTCTTTTGATTTTTTAATATCAGAAAACATTTTCAAAAAGAAAAGGTATGTACAATATTACAAGATTAAAAATAGCCAATTCAAAATCATGATCCCTATTATTATAGGAACATAACAAGTACAAGATTAAAATCATCAGGAGGTGGTGTAGGCAGTGGAAAACTTGAAGACAAATATTTTTCTTCCTTTTTCTTTATGTAGGGCAGAGTGGAATTTGAAGATGAATATTGGCTAGATGGAGTGTTGGTGGACCTCTCCCAATAAATTCTAAAGTAAACATGACCTTTGGACCCATTTTATCCAATCTCATTTTCCTCTGCATAAGTTTTCAACATGCATGCCTAACCTGGGAACCTCAAAGGAGTTTTTCACCTGGGGATCTTTTCTTATTTTATTTTTCTACTCTTAGGTTTCCTCAGAGAGATTTTCAACCCTAGAGTTTGCCTTAGATTCCTCATAGAGGTTTTCACCTAGGACCTTTATTTATTTTCTCTTCTTTTGTTTTTAGAATCTATGTGGATTGAAGATTGTGAGCCTCCCAATCACATTAAATTCTATTTTATTAAACTAATAAAATCTTCCTTGTACCGAGGTATTTTATACAACTTCAACATATAATAATTGACAAGTAAGGGAATCCCTTCATCATCAATTGTTCCGATCTGTACATACCCATTCTCATGAAATTTATCTACAATATAGGGACCCATCCATATTGTCATTAATTTTCCCTTGAAATACTTGAATCTATAATCATACAGCAGGGCCCAATATCCTTCTTGAAAAATCTTCTCTTTAATGTGTTTGTCATGAAAAATTTTCCTTTGTAGTTGGATTAACTCAATTTGCAAGAGATATTGAAACCTAAATTCATATATACCATTGAGTTGAAGTAGCCTCTTGTATTGTGTTGTATTTAGGTCCAATTATAATTTATATTCCATCCTTAAGGTGTTGTACTCAAATTCAATAGAAATCAGGGCCTTCTCCGCATAGACTAGTTCAAATGGAGTGAATCTAGTGGTGGTCTTACAAGTGGTATTGTAGGCCCAAGTGGCTTCCAAAAGCCTATATTCCAAATAGTTTATGTTTTTGTTAACAACCTTGGTTATAATGTTTTCCAATGCTCTTCTTGTAACCTCCACCTTCCCATTTTCTTGAGGGTGACAGGCAATGGATGTCTTGTGCTTGATGTGGTGCTACTTCGTGAGATCGTCAATTAGATTTGATGTAAATTGTTCTCCTTGATCACTGATTAACTCCCTTGGAAAACAAAAATTGTAGAAAATGTTCTCCCTCATAAATTCAGCCATATTTTTCTCAATCATTTCCTTTAATTCCTTTGTTTCATCCTATTTATTCAAGTAACCATTTCACACAATGATATATTTCTTCTATCCTGATGGGGGATCAATAGGTCTAATGAAATCCATGCCCCACTTCTCAAATGACTCTAGAGTCACTTGAGGTTGTAAGGTGACTTCATCCTTAGGTGTGGGCTTACGCATCCTTTAGCAGTTACCACACATGGTGGTGTACCTCCTTGCATCCTGATGTAAAGTGGGCCTGTAATAACCTACTTGTAGAGCTTTGAAGGTTTTCATCCTAACAAGAAAGTGGCTCCCCTCAAGGTCCATCATTGCATGCTGAGAGGATGTCAAAGACCTCTTATTCCTTCACACATCTCCTCGAGAAATTATCTGGCCCCAATCTATAAAAAATTCCCCAAATCCAAGTGAATGGGGGTTGGGGCACTTTTCATAACAATCTTGCTTTTCTCCTTGGAGGATATAATAGGAGGGAACCTCCCAAAAAAAAAGTAGTTTTCTATATCAGCAAACCAAGGAGAAAGCACTGATATCGAAAAGATATGTCCATTTGGAGGTTAATCATACACCATTTCTTCCTTTTCTACAAGAAAGGTTAGTCTTGACAAGAAATTTGCAACCACGTTCTCTTTCCCTAGTTTTTCAATAGTAGTCAAATCAAATTGCTACAACAATAAAAACCATCTAATTATCCTAGCATTAACATCAGGTTTATTCATTAAATACTTAATGGTTTCATGATCAGTCTGATCAAAAGTTTGATAATTGGTGATATAATGCCTAAACTTGTTCAAATAATGTACCACGACCAAGAGTTTTTTTCACTAACATTATAATTCAACTCAAGTTTAGAAATGTTCTCACTGATGAAATAGATAGCATAAGGAAACTTGTCTTCCACTTGTTATAAGACAACCCCTACAACTTTGTCTGAGGCATATGTGTGTATATGGAAAGGGAGTGCCCAATTGGGACCTATAACGATGGGTGCAGTGATCAACTTGTATTTTAGTACTTAGAAGTTTTCTTGGCAGTTGCTTGTCCAACAAAAATCTGAATCTTTAGCCAGTAGTCCAAATAAGGGTGAACCTAGTATACTAAAGTATTTAATGAACCTTATATAATAACCAGCTAATCCAAGGAAACTCCTGACATATTTTTCTGTTTTTAGGGATAGGGACCCTTTTGATGATGGAAATTTTGTTTGGGTCAACTTATATCCCTTCCTTGGATATAGAATGGCCAAGGATAGTCCCTGGATTCATAAAAAAATCACATTTCTCATAACCCAATGAAAGTTTCATTTCAATGCATTTGTTTAATCCTTTGCACATATTAGAAATATCTTACTGGAAGTCGCATCCATAAAGCATTAAATTATCCATGTATATCTCAACAAATTCATGAACAATTTCAACAAATATACTTAGAACTGCCCTCTGGAAAGTAACTGGGGCATTCCACAGACTGAATGGAAGGACTCTATGTTAGGAAACCAGCTCCAAAAATAGAAGAAAAGAGAGATCAATGCCTTAGAAATCAGCCTCTTCAAGGGGGTAACCTCCAAGACATTACATAAATGAACAATTCTTCGATAATACAAATGACCAAAACCTCCTTCTATATATAGGAGTCCATGGGGCCACAATATAATCCTAGCTAACCTAACAATAATAATGTAAGGGCACAATAATAACAATATTGGCGTTACAAGGGTACAACAATAACAATAAGGGGGCTACACTAATAACAATAAGGGAATAAACTAGTAATATAGGGACCTAACATGCCCCTCTCACTTCAAAAAAATTTTCTCCTCAATGCTTGAGAAGCTCTGGGTGCTTCTGTATAAAATTCTCATTCTCCCATGTAGAATCTTCAGTGGGTAAGTTCTTCCACTTGATGAGATACTTTGAAATTGATTGATTTCGTAGCTGTCGAGTTCTTTTTTCCATGACTGCTACAGGTTCCAATATGATTTTTCCTTCCTCATCAAGTTCTAGAAATATTGTTTGAACTGGAAGATTTTCACCTATAACCTTCTTTAAGCATGAAACATGGAAAACTAGATGCACTCGTGAAGAAGCAGGAAGCTCCAATTTGTATGCCATAGTACCAATCTTTTAAAACACCTTGTAAGTACCATAGTACTTTGGTGATAATTTATTATCCTTCTTAGCTTGCTTGAGGGACATTTTTTTGTATGGTTGTAGCCATAAAAATACCCAGTCTCCTACATCAAAACTTATCTCACTGCGAAGTTGATTTGCCTATTGTTTCATTTGATTTTGTGCCAAATTTAGGTTATCCTTTAAGAGTTGGAGAACTTCTTGTTGATGCTCAATGTGATCTTCCACTGCTTGAACCTTAGATTTTTCTCTTAAATATGATGTGATGGATGGTGGATGATATCCATAAAGTGCCATAAATGGAGTCATTTTTGCTACAGTATGGGAGGAAGTGTTATACCACCATTCAGCGAGAGGTAACCACTTGACCCAATGTGTTTGTTTATTAGATACAAAAAAAAATATATATCCTTCCAAGAATTTATTCACTATCTCAATTTTACCATCGGATTAAGGATGATAAGATGAGCGATGAGCTAATTGAGTACCCAAACAAGAAAATAACCCCGTCCAAAAATTTCCAGTAAAAATGGGATCTATGTCGCTCACAATAATCTTTGAGTTTCCATGTAGCTTTTGAATTGTGTCCATAAATGTAGTAGCAACTGTACTTGCTTTAAATGGATGAGATAATGCACAAAAATGTGCATACTTGGTAAGTCTATCAACTACCACCATGATGACACTCTTTCCTTTAGACTTAGGTAAACCTGTGATAAAATCCACTGAAATCTCCTCCCAACATTGACTTGGAATGGATAAAGGTTGTAGAAGACCTAGGGTCTTAATTGTCTCAACTTTATTTTGTTGGAAAACCAAACATTCTGCCACAAACTTTTGAATATCATATTTAAGTCCATCCCAAAAAAAATTCTATCTTCACCCTGTGGTAAGTTTTTAAAAATCCTGAGTGTCCTCCTAAAGCAGAAGTGTGAAATTCCAAAAGAATATTTTTTTTTTATTTGGGAATTCTTACAAATATATAAGCGATCTTTGCACCATAACGAATCATTTTTCCAACTAAATGTATCAGATATAATAGGATCTTGCTGCAAATTTTGAATGAATGTCCACACTTCTTCGTCCTTCTTCAATTCATCCCTTGCTTCGGTTATCCAATCTGGTTGGATAATATAAATGGCACAAAGCAATGCTTCCACCTCTTCATTCTTTCTTGAGAGTGCATCTACAACAACATTAAGCTTCCCTTCTTTGTAGATTATTTCAAAGTCACAACCCAACATCTTTGTGACCCATTTTTGCTGCTCTTCTAAAGATATTCTTTGTTCCAAAAAGTGTTTAAGACTATCATGATCAGTTTTTACCTTGAAGTGTCTTCCCATTAGGTAAGGTTGTCATTTCTTTAGTGCATGTAGTATTGCTAAAATTTCCTTCTCATAAATAGCTTTATGTGAATACTTTCCTTTGATTGGACTATTTTCAAAAGCAATGGGTCTTCCTTCTTGAATTAAAACAACACCAATTCCATTTCATGAGGCATCACATTCCACAATAAAGGTTTTTATGAAGTCTGGTGTAGCTAAGACCGGTGCTAGGCACATTGCCTCTTTAAGATGTTCAAAGGCCTTAGTTGCTTCAGGAGTCCATGAAAATTCATCTTTCTTCAATAATTTTGTTAGAGGTGATGCTATTCTCCCATAATTCTTAACAAACTTGAGATAATACCCTGTTAACCCGAGAAATCCTCGAAACTACTTTATTGTTGTGGGGACTTTCCATTCCTTAATGGCTTTAATTTTGTTAGGGTCTACCTTAACACCCTCGTGAAATACAATATGACCTAGATATTCCACCTCCTGTACTCCAAAGAAACATTTGGATGGTTTTTCATACAATTGTTTCTCTTGCAATAGTTTGAGCACCATGTCAACATGTTGAACATGATCCTTCCAAGACCTGTTGTAGATTAGTATATCATCAAAAAATACTAGCACAAATTTTCTAAGGAAGGGTTTGAAAATGGAATTCATCAGCCCTTGAAATGAAGAAGGTGAATTGGTAAGGCCAAAAGACATGACCAAAAATTCATAATGACCCTCATGAGTTCGAAATTTTGTTTTTGGAATATCTTCGGTCTTCATTATAATTTGATGATATCGTGAACGAAGATCCAACTTGGTAAAATAAATTCCTCCATGTAATTCATCCAATAATTCATCAATCACAGGAATGGAAAATTTATCTTTAATGGTGAGCTTATTGAGCTCCCTATAATTCGAACACATGCGCCATGATCCATCCTTCTTGTGCACCAATGCTACTGGAGTATAGAAAGAACTTTGACTAGGTTGAATTATACCAGCCTCTAACATTTATGCAATCATACATTCAATTTCGCTCTTTTGGACATAAGGATATCTATAAGGCCTGATTTTTGGAGGAACACTTCCTGGAATCAAATGAATAGCATGATCATGATCACAAATAGTTTGGATTCCTTTGGGAATTTCAAACACCTTGCAATGATTGTCCAAGACTTTTTGGAGATCTGCAGAAATAGATGATTTTGATGTTGGAACTTCTAGTGAGCATAATTGTGCAATTACGCCTCATTTTTATTTCTTTAGAAGGTTTGTCATGACATTAGAGCTTATTATATTTCTCGGATTCCTTGCGATACCCTTTAATTCAACTTCCTTTCCTTCTGAAAAAAAATTCAAGAAAAGTTCTTGAAAATTAAAAGATATCGTCCCCAAGGATTGTAACCATTGTACTCCTAGTACAACATCAACACCTCCCATTGGAATAGAAAGCATTGGACTATTCAATACGTATTCCCCCATGGTTAGTTTGATATTATGACATTTTCCAGAGAAATTTATAGTTCCTCCATTTGTAACCATCACTTGACATTCTGGTGCTGGGTATAGGAAACAATTCAATTCATTGGCTACTTTACAATGAATAAAATTATGGGTACTACCTGAATCAATCAACACTATTACCTTTTTCTTCTTGATATGTCCTTCTATCTTGAGAGTTTGAGGAGTGGTAATACCTACCAATGCATTACACGATATGGTCGGACTCATTTTTTCTTCTTCTAGCATTTTTTCCTGGTGTATATCCTCTTCTTTTGAAGTTTATTGTTCATATTCTTCCTCCTCTTCACAATCTATGTAAAATAATTTCTTCTCAGCACACTTATTACCTTTAGTGTATTTTCTATCACAACTGTAGCAAAGCCCTTTTGCTCTTTTTTCTTTCAATTTTTGTGGTGTCAACCTTGTAGGTTGTGGAAGTCTAGGAGTAGCAACACTTCCATCTTTATAGATGTGAGTGGTAGGCTTCCTTGTCGCCATAATTTTACATTCAATTTTTCTTGCCAATCTGAATGCCTTCTCCAATGAATCAGGTTCCAAAATGAAAACTTCATGTTGGATGTTGTCCTTTAAAGTTTCTATGAAGACATCAATCCTATGTTCCTCTCGAATATCAGTTACCCTTATATTCAATTTTTGGAAGTCCTCAATGTGCTCCACCATTGAACCCTTTTGTTTGAGATTTATCAATTGGATAAAGAAGGTGTTGCTCTTTGTATCCTCATAATGTGTTATCATTTCCTCCGTAAAAATTGACCAAGTGACAATTTTTTTACGGGAGAAAAGCCATCAATACCATACAAATGTATTTTGTTCTTAATGTAAAGTTACAATGCGTACCTTATGTGTGTTTTTCACATTATTGAGATCAAAATATTGCTCCATCTGTAGTATCCATGCTACAATATCCTTGCCATCAAACTTCCTCATATCCATATTTGGAATATGGTGGTTCTTCCATCCAACATTAGAGTTTATAAAATAACGATTAACATTTATTTTATTCTCATCATGATTTTCCTCTACTATCTTTTCGCCATTAGGAAACATTTCTTGTATCAAATTTGTGAAACCTTCCATGTCTGCTTTTAGATCATTCTTCATGTTTTCCATGTTGTCTTGCATGTCATCCATCTTAGCTTCCATGCCATCCATCTTAGCTTCCACGCCTTTCTTCAAACCATCCATCTTTGCTTCCACGCCTTTCTTCAAAACTTCCATTTCATTTTTTGTTGCTCTTTGCGAGAGCGAAATTTGGTGCACTTACTCTTGTAATTTTGATAGATCATGTTGCAATTCTTCATCTTCATGAGTCATAGTAGAGTACTCTAAGGGCTTAATGGGTGTTTAATTCTTTTTAGGAGGCATTTTAGAACCCAATACCAATATCTATGCTCAATAGGCCTTTGGAATCACTTAAAACTGATTTTTCAAACAAGACTTATGCAATTTGAAAAGAAAAAATACATATTTTTTTCTTAATTTTGAGGAGCTTGATATTGAAACTGAATTATCTCTGTGATTTCAGATCTTCAATATCTGAAATTCGGCTCTAAAGTAGCCCTCTAAATCTTATTTTGAATGCCACAGGTCTGACCTAAATTGGATTCTTGAAGACAAAGTTATGCTCAATCTCCTTCAATGACCTAATTATGGATTGGTTCAGTAGAGTGAACTTGTACGACTTGCCACATGTCATTGTTTCCTCCTTCGGCTCTAAAATTTATAAAGAAGAAACTAAAATCCATGTACTTGCGGTGACTTTTTACACAAATCCAATCCAATGCTCAGAGAGAGAGTTATGACGATTTTCCCACGGTCACCTCTTTGAGATGAAATTCGGGAGCCTAAAAAATCCCTAAATTTTTTCAACACCATTCCTTAGGATTTAAGCTTCGCTCTATAAAAATTTTAGCTTCTGAAACTTTGTAGAAAAAAGATATAGCGAAAATTCCACAATGACCTATTTGGAGCAGCGAAACCCTAGAATCCAAAGCTTTGATACCAAATGTTAGGAAACCAGCTCCAAAAATAGAAGAAAAGAGAGATCAACGCCTTAGAAATCAGCCACTTCGAGGGGGAAACCTCCAATACATTACATAAATAGACAATTCTTCGATGATACAAATGACCAAAACCTCCTTCTATATATAGGAGTACATGGGGCAACAATATAATCCTAGCCGACCTAACAATAATAATGTAAGGGTACAATAATAAAAATATTTGGGTTACAGGGGTACAAAAATAACAATAAGGGGGCTACACTAATAACAATAAGGGACTAAACTAGTAATATAGAGACCTAACACTCTATAGGAAAATGTACCCCAAGTACATGTAAATGTGGTCTTATCTTGGTCTTTAGGTTTGATATGAATTTGGTTGTATCCACTAAAGTCATCCAAGAAGGAGAATAATTTCTTTCTTATAAGGCCATCTAGGACTTGGTAAATTAAGGGCAAAGGAAAATGGTATTTCTTTGTAGCCTTGTTAAGTTCTCAGTAATCAACATAGATCTCCCACTTCCCATTTTTCTTGGGGACTAAAATAATACATGGAACCCACTCACTATCTGAAATGGGATATATGAACACTGCATCCATTAGATTTTGTAATTCCTCTTTCAAAATGTCCTTGAGATTTGGGTTCATTTTTCTATGGGGTTGGCGTACAAGCTTGCATCCATCTTTGATGTAAATATGATGAGTATAGAATGAGGGATGTGCACCTTTCATCTCCTTATAAAACCAAAAAAAAACATCCAGGTGTTGCCTCAGCACACTACATAATTGTTCTTCCTACTCATATGAGAAAGAGAGGTTGATATTTAGAGTTATAGATGGACCAATCTCCACAATATTGGCATGTTCTAGGCTATATTCAACAAAGCGTAAATCAGTGCAAGGACTACTCTCATATTCTTTCATCGTTTCATCAACTAGTATCGCAGTGGGATGATGATTTTGTAATATATGGTCAATAAGGCCATCTTCATCAAGTTTCCCCCCTCCTATAACAATATCCATAGTGCATACTAAATAGAGGGATGTCTGATAAAATTCTTCCTCTTCCTCATCCTCTAACCATAAGGGTAAATCATGCTCAATAAAAGGTTGAGTAGGAGGATACAAGACAATATGTTTTGATAAATTCTCATTCTTAATAGTCATGTTCTCAGCCTAGACAACTAATGTAGGCATCAACAGTGGAAATTCAAGGTCTTCCAAGGATGATAGGATAGCCACTAATGTTGGTTTTGGGTTGTAGGACCAGGAAATCAATGAGGTGCTCCCAGGAGTCAATGGATACCATCAAACTCTCAATAACTCCCTCAGGAGCTACTCTGGATATGTCTGCATGTTGCAGCACTATAGTGGTCTTCCTTAAAGCCCCTTGGAGGTTGAGCCTCAGCATGATTTCCCTGGTAATTACATTGATTGCATCTCCAAGATCAATCAAGGTATTAGGGCCCATAATTCCATCAATATGCACATCCACTACTGGGCTACCATGATCCAAGTACTTTGGGGAGATTATTGTTCTCAACATCAGATCATATAGATTTCCAAAAACATTGATTGTGGGGGTATCTCTTTTTCTTTGCCCGTGCCTTTTGAAACATTCCTCCATGATAATATTTTTGTAAATGGGAACATATTTGATGACCTAGAGAAGGGGTATATTGAAACACAAGTTCTTCAATTATCCTAGAAGTTCAGCCTCTTCTCGGGTGTGTTTTCTAGGGTAGACCAACCTTTCAAGATAATGATGTGCATTGACTTGAGGGACACTCTCTTCCTTATCTTCTTCAATCTCTTCAAGTTGAGAAGGTGGGTGATTATCTGGGTTAACCTTCCCATACCGAAGGTTGATCTCTTGGATTTCCACAACATAATCAAGATAGCATGTCTCCCCATTGTAAACATGTTGTGTTTGCTTATTGTTTAGGTTTAGATTGGGATAAGAAATCATGTGAGGTGTCTTAGGTGGATATTGGTGAGGAGGTTGTGGTTGAGGTTGAGGTGGAGGCAGTAAAGTAGGAGGTTAGGTTTTTTTAGGCCTCCACCTTGGTGAGGGGTTGTCCCATTGGGAAGATTGGGGTGGATATGGATGAAAAAAACCATTGATAGGATGAGGAGGATATTGAGGAGCATAAGGCCAAGGAGGATTTGTGTACCACGATGGATGAGTGGAAGGGTACCAAGTTTGGAAGTTTGCACTCTAATTTGGATTGTAGTGAGGATAATGTGCACCTTGCATGCCTTGTTTATATGGTCGAGGACCTACAAGTCTCCTTTGGTTAAAGGAGCACAACTACTCTGGCCCACCTTCTACCCCTCCTGTTATAAAACCCTTAGGCCTCACAGGAGGGACATTCATCTGTTGCATGATTATCTTCACAAGCTAAGAATACTTCTATGACATTCAGTGGGCATTCATTCCTAGGATGTCTTTTAGTACATCTAGGGGAAAATATAGCTAGTTCCATTTTTTCTTTCTCTTACCTCATTTTGATTTACATAGTATCCATTTGCAAGGAAAATTCATGTAACATTTCACTCTTAAAATCTTCCAACATACTTCCTATATCATGCTTGATGGTTGTTGTGGAGGGAGAGGAACTGACCAAGCTCTGGCTAGACCTGCCCTTCTTCCTAGTAGCCCTCAAGTGATTCTTGAATACAATTTTGATGTCACCATAAATAAATTGGTAGATATCCTCTCCAGATAGCATGTTGAGGGTATCCATTACATCCTCCCTGATTCCTCGGAGAAGAACTAGCTTGAGTGACTTGGGATTAAGAGTACAATTAGCCCTCCTATAATTGAGTTGAAATATTTCCTCATAATCCTCTAAAGATTCATTAGTTCCAAGGGTCATCCTAAATATTTCCTCCTTTATTTCTTTGGACCTATAGTAATCCTGACATTTGGTGTCATTTACACATGGAAACCCATGTCAACAAATTTTCCCTTATTTGGGGAATTATGGAATCATGCCATACAAATGAAAAAATACAAAATATAGGCACAAACATACTCTAACGTAAATATGCTTCTTAAATTATAGTTCAGAACACAAGAAGTCATGAAAACGTTGCAACATAAAATAAATAATATAACACAAAAGCACAACAATTTGTAAGAGAAAATAAATACTTAACTTTTATTCACAACTAGTTGCATGCACCCAACCATAGGGCATATTGTTCATTTTATTTCAATAACAGGTCACCATTGAGTCAGGGCTTTAACTCCATAGGAATCAATTCAACCAAATCTTGGTACTTTTTTTTGTACCAAAAATCAACCAAGGTACCGAACTCAATAGACTCCAACCGATAGTTCACAGTCCCCTGTCAACCCCTATCTCATCCAACCAAGGATGTTCTAGAGTCCTACGGCTGCAAGGAGTTCCATTTCCTTCAAAGGTCTTCCAGTTCCCATTCCAGGCCTTCACACAACTAAGGTACCAAATCTGACATCCTCCAACCAATAGCTTTTCGGATTCCAAGAGTTCCACTACCCTCACAAGTCATTGAGGTACCCTTCAAGGCCTTCAGATAATCAAGGTACCCAACCGGGTAACCTCCAAACAACAGTCTTGTGGCTTCTAGGAGTTCTACTTCCCTCATGGGTCTTCCAAGTACCTTTACAGGATTTCATTTTGTCACTTTCACCATGGTTCCATGGTTGTTTTTTGAACATGCAAATATGAAAATCCATCACAGTGTAAGAATCCTCCATAAAATGATCCCCCATTCCTAATACTAATAGACCTCTTTTATTTGCATGCATATTTTACACCACTTATCACTTCCTCAAGCCACTTCACAACCTTGGTTATAGGCATGGACACTCTTTATTATTATTAAATCATATGTTCCTCTCCTTACTCTTCCATGGAGTCTTATTCCCCGTACTCGTTTTGTCTTTTCAGTTTACAACAATTTTATTTTATTAATATGCATGTGTTACATAATTACATTACCTATCCTTCGAACCTCAAAATATAAAACATGTGCACATGGACATACAAGTCCCAAAATACATATACACACATGGACATAGGTGGCACAACCCTCCAAAGATGCCCTCAACTCACCAACCTACTTGGTATGTCTGACTCACTAGCTTCATTTCGTATATACATGCTATTTACATTTTAGGGGTTGAAGAGGGTGTTACATTCCATGTATCCATATTATTATCTTAAATTTAAAGACATGCTAATTAATATTACATGTTTTATTAAATAAATTGAATCAACCTCCCTCTCATATTTAATAATGGCCCATTCACTAGCTAATACAAACCAAAAGGTGGAACAAAAATTTGTACATGTTTTTTCATAACAATAAAATTTCACCTTCAGAACATAATATGATTACATAAGATGATTCTTGTCCACAATTAATAGCTAACAAACATTGATATTTTGTCTTTTATTTCAGATCATACATTTACAAGAAATACTTATAATTATAACTAAAATGCAAACTAGTCATTTTCACTTATATAAAAATATTTGTGTAATTTCTTTGATTAATTTGAAGATCAAATATAAAAATTAACATAAATAATCTATTATCAATGATATTTGTTCTTGAACATGTTTGGATCCATAAACTAACTATAAATATGAAAAATAACATAATCACTTTGGTTGGTACAATTCTTTGAACTTTAACTTATGTGATCTTACATAGCTTCAATGTATGCTTTTTCTATGACCCTTTATCAAATAGGGTAGATTTTGTAGAAAATTGGGTGACTAACTATTGCCTACTATCTATTATTGAAATATACATTACAAGCTTCAATATATATCATTTTCTCAAGTAAAAAAATGGATTACAACATCTCAGAACTAAACACAAATGCGACTCTCTGCAATATTCCAAACAAGAACGCCATCTAAGCCATTACTATAGTTTTAGAAACAATATATCAAAACACCACAATTTCAGACTTGCAATATATGTAACTTATAATCCACGATATTAATATAAATTTAGAAAAAATATAACGTTGTTTCAGAGTATTTGTGTTGAAAAAAAACGTTCATATTCATCAAGATCATGAAGACCAAATACATAATACAAAATTATCATGAAATCAATCATTCATATTCATCAAGATCATGAAGACCAAATACATAATACAAAATTATCATGAAATCAATCATTCATATTCATCAAGATCATGAAGACCAAATACATAATACAAAATTATCATGAAATCAATCAAAGCAGTCTCAGAACAACTTGTGTCCAAACAGCATGATAACAATCCCATCCAAAAAAACTGAAAAATACAGACCATCAACCCTAATACTGAACATGGCCCAAAACCTGATGATGACAACATTAACAGTATACAGAATAACCAGATAGAATCATATTTTCCAGATCAGCGACCCTCAGTCCGCGGAATAATCTGTACAAAGGAAACATCAAATGAACAATATAGGGAACATCGATGAGAAAAAACGGCCATGATAAGCACAAACGTGCATCAAAAAAACACAGTGAGGATTCTGAATATCACAATTTAAGAATTCTGATAACTTGAGGCAGCTTCATATCGGGGCATCGTTGGTACCCAAATTAATATAAAAGCGATATCATCCCTCTGGAAACTGAATGCAAGGTGAAGTTCCAGCTGCATCCTTCACAATTTCAAAAATTCTGATCACCTGAGGCTTGCAGCTTCATATTTGGACGGCGTTGGTAGTCATTTTCCAACCTTCTCGCGTTTATATATGATGATCTTCCTCTGTAGCTTGCAGAACTCTCTACTCCGAACAAAAACAATGAAATCAATAATAATAATAAAACAGATATCGGATTTTACAAAGATAAGTCAAATCAATGTACAAATCAGAAAAATCTACAGAGCTATTGGATTTACTTAATGAATAACATGGATGAAATATTGATACTCACTGCCATGGCTCGTCGCCAACAAGTATTGTGTCTCCTTGGCCGTCCCTGTAGGAAATCTCCCAGTTGCTACAATCTCCCAGTTGTCCTTCCAGATTGAACAACACTCCCAGCTCACTAATAAGCTCCGGGTAACCTTCAAATTTGCGAAGATCTACAGATCTGCCAATACGATTACCTTGTTTAAATACCTGCAGTTAATGCAACAGGACAATCATGCTTTTTCATTGCAGTTAATAACAAACAAACAAAAACGTAAACAAGAAGTAAAACTTCATCGACAAGAAGGAATCAGTATCTGAATCCATTTTCCAAAAACCCTACTTTATTCATTTGGTTGAACTTTTGCATGTCAAAAAATAATCAGAGATAAATAACTTGGCCAACCCACAGTAAAATAAATCGTACCTTCGCCCTGCTCCGAGTAGGATTTCGCTGATGAGTTTCTTGTGATGACTTGTCCTGCTCACTCGTTGAAGTGTCCGTCAAAGTAATACCGAACAATTTGACAGGACGTGAAATAGTTTGGGAAGTAGGATTTCGCTGATGAGTTTCTTGTGATGACTTGTCCTGCTCACTCGTTGAAGTGTCCGTCAAAGTAACACCGAACAATTTGACAGGATGTGAAATAGTTTGGGAAGTAGGATTTCGCTGATGAGTTTCTTGTGATGACTTGTCCTGCTCACTCGTTGAAGTGTCCGTCAAAGTAACACCGAACAATTTGACAGGACTTGAAATAGTTTGGGAAACGCGCGTGTAGTCTGTTAAAGTAACACCAAACACTTTGACAGGAGGTGCAATAGTTTTGGAAACCCGCTTGTCCAACATAGCAAAACCAGGATTCTGCTCAGGTGTTGCTCCCATGTTACAGATTTGCAAGTTTCTGGTTGCATCCCTTTGCCTATCCACTAGTACAGTTGCACCATTACGTGCTCCTGAAAATCGTGATGGGTATGGTGATTTTCCTTTGCTCTCTTGCTTCTGCCCAAACTGTTCTTCTGGAACCCTTAATCGCTGGGCATCTTCCAGAATACAGGGATTAGGATTTGTGAATGAAGCGGGGAAGAACTGTTGCGTCTCACTAGTGGGCTGAGAAGGGGACATCTCTGGAACCAATCTTCTTTTACGATCCATATTTTCTTGATCTTCTATATTCATTCTTCTTTTACGGCCTATACCTTCTAGTGAAACCAATCTTCCTTCACCTTCCATACCTTCTTGATGTAAAATCAGCTGATACCTCGTCCGACAAACAGATTGAAATACAGCTCAGACAAATGGACTGCCCAGTTTATTATAATAGACAATTTGTTGAAACGATTTAATGGTAGGAACTTGCAGGGATGGAATTTGATGGGCAAATCGTCTGTGATGGGGTAATTTGCTGGTCAAATATAGGTAATTTTTTGTCCAGACCATCAAAATTTAGGTTAAAATTATCAAAAACAGGCACTAGAATGGCAGAAACCCTCAAATTTGATTAGTGTTTGAGATTTGAAATTCCTACCAAGGTTTAAAAAAGACTTAATTTGGCGTCGTGCGCACATTGAAGTAGTGAGGTAGTGGTAGAATTCTTTGGAGACTTTTTGGAATTTTCACTGCAGGAATCGTGTGAAAATTAACCCCTAGGGCCAATTGTGCAAAGATACCCATCAAACGTCTGCTTTCAATGAATTCTTACCGGATTTTAGAGAAATTACACCGGGAAAAATCCACCGAAAAGCCTTGCACTAAAGATAACTCGGAATTCTTTACAAGGGTTAACGAAGATTTAATTTGGAGTAACGGTCGAACTTGTAGTTGGATATAGAGAAGATATTAAATGGTTTCCTAACTTGTGCACACATAAGTGGATCAAAGCCCACGCCCCACGCCCCAGCCCCCACTTACAATTAAATTGGCAATAATGAAGTGTTATTTACCATGAATTTCAAATCCCTAAGTACCCCAGCCCATGTCCTTAATTGGCAATAATGAAGTGTTATGTACCATGAAGTTCAAATCCCTAAATACCCCATCCCATGTGCTCCCCACTGACAACTAAATTGGCATTAATGAAGTGATATGTACCAGAAGTTCAAATCCCTCACTTTACATGTGAAACGTTGGTTGGAGCCTAGTGGTTCACCGGTTAACCTAGATATCCTTCACAAGCACTTAATATAATGCTATTGCAACAACCAAAATCCTTACCAATTATTGATAAGTGTGGAGATAGACACTAATTATGCCAATAGGTATGTCTATTTTGAAATAGGGATTTCAAAATTTTAATTGGACTTCTTTACGGAGGCCACAATTTTGGTCTATTTTGGAATAGGGATTTTAAATTTTAATTGGACTTCTTTAAGAAAACCGCAATTTTGCCAAGACTTAGATTTTTTTTCAAAAGATCTGAAATTGGGAGTGCTTGAATCATTTTTTAAATGATGGAAATAGATTCAACACCCTCAAAACCCCTTAGCATGTAAAATTCTTAAACTTGACAACTGTAACCTAGATTTCCAAAACTTTCTCCTAGATTTAGACAAAATCATGATAGAAAAACAATTATTTTCCACTAAAAATTGTAACATGTTTAAACTACGCCATATAGATTGACTGTAGGATTTAACCTCCACACAATATTTTAGAATATTTCAAGTAATATACATAAAACAAAGACTAAGAGTTATTTTCAAAGTAGCTATGGTCCATGGGATCTTGGATAGATAGGGGTGACATGTATTGAATATGATGATAAAGATGTAATCCTACCAAGGTTAAAATATATATATGATTTTTTTCCTTTTTAATTAAATTCATTAATTAAGAAAATTGTCAAATGAATTAAGTTATGGATTTTTAGGCATGTGGTATTGATAAACCATGGTATTGACCCATACTATTGTAACAAAACTTATTTACAAATTAAAAATCTCATGATAAAGTGGGAGTGAATTTAGATGCCTAAAAACATTGTTACATATATTTTCCCAAATATATCTATATATGTTTAATTTATATTTTTTCAATTAATAATAATAATAATAAATTTATATTTTAACTTGTTATTGTAATTTTTTAAATTTTTTTAATTTAATATATATACAATTTGAGTGAGCTAAGAATAGTTAGATAAAAGTGAGGTTCTTGTCTCATAAACAAAAAAATCTCATACACTAATTTAGTATAGACTTAACTGTGATTTTAAAATTAAATAATAATAATAATAATAATAAAATAAATAAAAAATTTTGATTATTAATATTTAACAGATACGGTATTTACTATTGTTATTAATATTTAACTGATACGCTAGTGTATTTACTATTCGTTAATGACATGTAGTTGGCGGTGGAAACAAATACTTTTCAGTCTATTGGCCCATAAATGCACTTGGGGAATAGATGCCCACTGTTGGATGGTGTACTTGCTTTAATCCAACGGTGGACAGTTACTTTGCAGATGCATTTATGGGCCAATAGACTAAAAAGTATTTCTTTCCGTTAGCGGTTACAGATTGAAAAATCAATTAATGAAGTTTTAGTGATGAGGGACAGGGTACATGAACTTTCAATATCATCAGAGCGTTATTTTATATTTTCCTACTCAAACATGGGAGTAATCATCTAGATCTCCATGTTTATTCGAATTCTCACATTAAATTATGTTTATTGATTATTATAATTTTGTTTAATCGTGTAATTTGGGAAGTTTGAGTGTTTTTAAAGTTAAATTATAGGTATAGTTTAAGTTATTACGACATTAAATTAGTTTGATAATTTGTGTTTAGAATTTTTTGGGGAGTAATTATATGCAATGAAACACGTTTTTAATTAATATATTAATCATTTATTTAATTTATATATATATATATATATATATATATATATATATATATATATATATATATATAATTTAATTTGTTTATTTATTTATTATTAAATAAATAAATAAACTTTTGGGAGATTGACGAGAATGTTGCATTGTAAAACATTAATAACATTAAAAATTGTAGTGAAACAGGTGGTTGGATAGTTCCTAAAACACCATGGATGGAAAGGATCTGCCATCTCTGTGAGAATATGAACATCTAGGATGAAAATCACTTCCTCTTAGAGTGCCCCATGTACAACTACATTAAAACTCAATTTCATAATCTTTGTTGCAATACTGACCTACCTAGCCTTTTAAGATGTCAAAATTATAGTGATCTTGGAAGCTTCTCTCCAAGCATTTTGAGCATAGGAATAAAATCTTAATCAAACTAAATAACTATTTTCTTTAGGTTTAATAAACCAAAGATTGGTCTCATTAACCATCATCATCATCATCATCATCATCATATTTCTAATTTATTTATTTTTATATATTTATTTATTTCTATTTCTATTTCTATTTCTAATTTATATTTACTTATTTATTTTTATTATATATATATATATATATATATATATATATATATATATATATATATATATATATATATATATTTTATTATTTTTAAGGAGTAAAAGAAAATGATAACCAACCACCAAAAAAAAAAAAAAAAAGAAATCCGAAGAAAAGCCTAAAAATTAAGGAATTTAATAAATATCTTTAAACTTTTATTAAATTGTATAATTTTTAAAATCTGAATGTTTCAAAAATTAATTAGATATTAATAGAACTAACTAATTATATTTTGTTCATTTTTATATTTTTTTATTATTTTTTTTTAATTTGACAAAAGGAAAATTTGAAAATCTAAATATTGAATTACCTTTATAGAAAAAACAATTATATATATATATATATATATGTGAATAAAATAGGTATATGAATACATGTTTGAATTTTGGATTAAGTTGTATCTAAATCATCAAAATCGTCATTCTGAGATCCTGACTTAGACAACACCAATTTTTAACATAGTTTACAATACAATTGTATTTTATATTTTAATTTAATTTTAATTTAATTTATTTTTAATTTATGATAATTTTTATAATTTTTTTTTTCTTTACAGTAACGGTTATGGAATATTATATCAAACTTAGCCTGAATGCCAAAAATCTGGTTACATTGAGAAGGACTATATCCTGTTGCACCTCACCACTAAGGATGAATATGGGGCTAATGCTTGGAGCTTTCCTCCTTAGTGATGTAACTATAGATTCAATTTCAGATATTTTTCCCAATTTGAAGATACATACAAATTGAATTAAGAGAAAACAGTAAAACATGACAACAATTTAGATTATGGGATGGGTTCCCATGATTCTTCTTCGTCTTTCATCTTGGTCCCAGCAGAGAGGAGGGTAGCTTTATTGGCTTCAGTGTCCGCCTCTGTATTATGAGTTCTCAGCACATGATAGAAATTCAGCTTCTGAAAATCGTTCACCAAGCCCTTAATTCTGACTATCAGCCTTGCAAGTTTAAGGTCCAAAGCTGGAGAGTTGGACACCATTGCATTGATGATAATCTGGGAATCGCCAATTACATTTGCTTCACTTATGTTTAAATCTGTGAGCAACTTGAGACCTTGAAAGAGAGCCAAAGCCTCAGCTTGAATTCTGGTTGAATGGCCTAGCCCCCATGCAAAAGAATGAATTTTTTTCCCATCTGGATTTAAAACAACGCCTCCTACGCCAGTTTTTCCCGGATTTCCCTTTGTTGCCCCATCAAAAAAGAGGGAGTGTCTTGAATGTGTTGTAAGCCAGTCTTGAAAGTCTATATCAGATTTTCTTATTTGCCAGTATTTGGGAGTAGGGACATTCCTAACTGCTGTTTGAAAATGCAGATCAAGAAATGAACCCCAAGCAATGTCCTGTTGGCTGAGATTAGAATCATCTTTTAATTCAATCAAGCACTCTTTAAGATGGCATTTGATCTTGATTTCTAATGCCTTGTGGTTCTGTTCAATGTTTCTGCAGATTCTTCTATTTCGTTCAAGCCAAATCTGCCAGCATATTACCTTTGGGAGGATAGACCAAGAAGCTTTGATTATCTGATTTTTTAGAGGAGGACCAGGATACCTGTTCGCCCATTTAGAAAATAATTCAACAGTGGAGCATGGGAGCGTAATGTTGGGATCCAACTTGTGGATGAATGTGAACCAAATCTGCATAGAGAATCTGCATTCAAACATTAAGTGGACAACACTCTCTACATTTTCATTACACAGTGAACATTTGGAGGGGTCGTGGAACCCTTTCCTCTACAGATTATCATACGTGAGGATTTTTCCATGGCATAGAAGCCAAGAAAATAAATCCACTTTGGGCCACGAATGAAAACGCCAGACTCCTTGCCAAGGTGCTAGGTCAGGGGGAACGAAAGGTCTCTCCCTCAGCTTAACGTAACCCAGGGAGACAGCGTACCCTCTGACATTCAGCCCCTAGCCTCTCGAATCTCTTTTTCTGATGTGAGAAGGTGCCAAACCGTGGAAAAGGTCTAGCAGCGTGATCCATTCATGATGCAGGTGTGTCGGCATATCAATGCGTTTCCAACCTGCCTAATCAGATTTGTTCCACAGTGAAATATCCCACAGCGTGTGTAGCCCTTCTCCTTCCATCCAGCAGCGTAGCGCTCTAATGGAACCTATGTCTTCTATAGGGTCCGTATTCATAATTTTTTCAGTCCAAATATTTATCTTTCTCCTGTTTCCTGGAATCCAGAAGGAGTGTGAATTGATAAGAGGAGCAACTTTAGCATAAAGCTTGAGGAAAGACGAGTTGGGCAAATGGATCAAATTGTCTAAACAGCTGATGCATGGACCTCTGAAATATTTTTTCCAGAGAGCCAATTGAGCCCAGCCTGGCTTGGGCACAATAATATTCCATATTAACTTCGCTCCCATAGCTATGTTCTGGTGATAGAGATTTTTGAAATTCAATCCACCCTCCCACAAAGGCTTGGAGATGGTTTCCCAACTGACTAGAGGTAGTTTGTTTTCATTCTGTTTGCCTCCCTTCCAAAAGAACCTCCGAATGTACTCCTCCATTTTTTTTAAGATACTTGCCAGAGCGAGAAGAATAGCAAAATGAAATAGAGGGAGACTGGTGAGCATAGATTTTATTAGAACAGATTTACCAGCAATGTTGAGCCAGGAGTAACCCCAGGCTTGGATCTTGGTCTTAAATTTTTCAAGTTGTGGAAGCCAGTCTTTACTTACGGATATTTTATGGAAAACAGGAAGGCCCAAATATTTAAAAGAGGTCCAAGAGGAGGAGGCTGCAAAGCCCAAACATCTACCAATAGCAGAGAGCAATCTGGGCGATGTGTTCCAGCTGTAGATGTGACATTTGTTCTTATTTAAGGCATTGCCTGAGGCCTCACAGAAATCATCCAAAACTCCTTTGAATTTGATGGCTGAGGAAAGAGTGGTAGATCCCAATAATAGGGTATCATCCGCGAATAGGGCATGATTTATGTTTTTGACCCCTCTTGCAATACAAAGTCCATTAATATCTTGATCTTGCATCTTTTTGTCTAACAGAAAGCTGAGAATAGAGGCTTGGATGACAAAGAGAAGAGGGGAGAGTGGGCACTCCTGACTAAGCCCTCTCGAAGCTTTAAAAAAATCTGTGGCTCTGCCATTTACTAGAGGTGCAATCCATGGCTCCGAGATGCATGCCCGGATCCAATTTATGAAATTTACTCCGAAACCAAACTTGCTCATGACTTTTAATAGAAAGATATCATTTACTCAATCAAAATCATTTGCTAAGTTGAGTTTGATAACCATACCTTGTTCATTTCGATGCAAACTTGAGTGAATTGCCTCTTGTACAAGGGTGAAGTTGTCTACAATTTTCCTTCCTTGGATGAAGCCTCCTTGATTCTCCAGAATGATTTTGGGAAGGATGAGCTTCAGTCTATTTGCAATTACTTTGGTGATTAGCTTGTACCCTATATTGCACAAGGAGATCAAGCGAAATTTGTTGAATTTGTTGGTGCCTTTCTCCTTAGGGATGAGGGCTAAAAAAGCTGAGTTTGTGCTGCCTCCGATTTTCTAGCATTCTTGAGATTTTTGGACCATTTTGAAGATGTCCTTTTCAACTATCAGCCAACAAACTTGGAGGAACCTGGCAGAAAATCCATCCGGTCCAGGGGCCTTATCCGGATCCATGGAAAAAATGGCATTTTTAACTTCATTTTTGGAGACTTTGGCCTCAAGGAGCGCATTCATTCGAGAAGAGATTAGAGATGGAACAATATCTAACAGATCTGAATATTGATTCGGATCCGTGTCCTCACTATAAAAGTTTTGAAAATCAGAAAAGGCTGCTTTCTTGATGTCCTCAAAGTCCATGTGGGTGACATTATCCTCCTTGATCTCAGATATAGTGTTGAAGCATTTCCTGGCCTAGGCTTGTTTATGGAAGAAAGAAGAGTTCCTGTCCCCTGCTTTGAGCCAAAGATTTCGAGATTTTAATCTCTAGTATTCTTCTTCAGCTAAACAGGCCTTATGAAAACTCTATTGCAGATGAGCCTCTTTATCTAAGAGCTCCTCTATGATGACAACATCCTCCACTTGAAGTTGATGAGAGGCTAGATAAGCTTTAATGATTTTTCTTTCTGTAGCTAGGTTGGGCAGGTTTTGGCCCATCATTTTAGAGCCCCTTTCACCCTTCTAATTTTTTCCTCCCAGACAAAGAAAGGGGATCCTTTGACTGGCTGTCTCCAACAATCCTTGACTAATTGCATGAAATATGGCTCCTTGACCCAAAGGGGACTAAATCTGAAAGGAATAGGGCCCAGATCTAGATGGGACAGGAGTTCTAGCTTTATGGGCTTATGGTCCGAGATGTTTTTAGTGAGAATATGCATTCTAGGTTCTAATCCTAGTAACAGAAAAGAGCTTTGAATGAAAAATCTATCTAATCTGGCAACAATATGACCAGGGCCAGCTCTTTTGTTAGACCAAGAGTACTTACCAGAAGAAGGTTTGATATCCAGCAGATCCCAGTCTTGCAAAATATCCTCCGCCCATTCCCTTGACGGATCTCGGACTGCGCTACCTCCTCTTTTTTTCAGACGAGTGAAGAGTGAGATTGAGATCTCCAACAATGATTATATTTTTCAGGTTTGCTGGGTCTGCTTGATGCCTTATAGATTCCCATCATTCCTTTTTTTCCCCAACATTGACTGGGGAGTATACGTTGAAAAGGAAAAAAATTTCTTTTGTGTCGAGATTCTGAATTTTAAGCAGAAACCAATGAATATTGCTAGCCTCATAGATGAATGAAAATTTGCTGGCATTCCATAGAGTGACAAGCCCTCCCGAGGCTCCCTGGGAAAAGATTGCTCTTGCTTCTCTTTTGATCCAAAGTTTCTTACTTTCATGCAGAAAGACTACGTCTTCCAGCTTGGTCTCCTGGACGAGAAGTATGTCTAGAGATTCTATTCTTATTAAGCTTCTAATGGATTCTTCCTTAGTTTTGCTCCCCATACCTCTACAGTTCCAGGAGATGACTTTCATTATTTATGTTTCTGATGGGCTCCCTTGGAGCCTTGGGGCTGATTTTTCATCGTCCTTGGCTTTGAGGCTAGCAGCTTTTCCAGAGTTGGCTGGCTACCCTGAAGATTTTCTTTTTAAGTTTCCTACTCTCTTTTTTCCCTGTCATTTTTGTGACCTCTTGTGGATCTCCTTACCGAGGTTTGAGACTCTCCTATTTCTCCTTCCTCCTCTGACTCGTTTGATTCCTATTCTTCTTCCTCAACTTCTATAGGCATGCCTTTGGGTTCTGCAGCACTTGTTCCTTTAAGGGAGGAAGAGGGAGTGCCTTTGCTTGGTGAGGCTAGCTTTCGGATCTCGATCTCCTGAGTTGCTTCTGTATTCTGGCTTAAAGGATCGAACTTATTTTCTTGTGCCTTTTTGGGAGGGGGTTACTGAGCATTGGCCTAAAGAGGGCCTTTACCATTGGGGCCTCCCGGTTTTTGACCTTTATGATTGGTCTTTGAACGCTTAACTTGGTTCCAACCCTCTTCATTTCCTTTCTCTGGCTCAGCATTGGATGGACAGCTTCTAGCAAAGTGTCCATGAACATGAAATTTCCTGCATTTAAATGGAAGCTACTCATAGTCCAGTATCTGCACATGAGACCAACTACCGACATTGATTTTGATTGCCTCTGGGAGACCCACCTCTAGATCTACTTCTACGCAGATTCTAGCACAGTCATACTGGTCCTTGTTTTTTGCATGATCTATGAATTTCCCAAGAGTGTTTCCGATGTGTTTCAAGGAGTCCCAATTCCAGCAATGGACTGGGAGATTCGGGAGCCGAACCCACACCGAAACCGCTGTGGGAACATCTACTGCCGGATCGAAATCTGAAGTCCATTTGTTCAGGTAGAGGCCTTGAGGGCCCATGAAATAGGGCCCATTTTGGAAGATCATATCTTTATCTTCTTTGGAAGAGAATTCAAAGAGGAAGAACCCTCGCCCAAGAAAATAAGATGTGACACTTTGCTTGATTAGAGGAGCCCAGTTCCTGCTAACCCATTGCTCAGTAGTTTTCGGAGATGGCCAGAGTCCCGTGAATTGGCCAATGAGACCACGATCAGCCAAAGACAAAGCTACTTGGATGGGGGTCTCTGGAGGCAAAGAGATCTCCGAGATATCTTCAAGCTTCTTTACGAATTTAGCTGCTTCACTTTTTTCTTCTGAGGCAAACCAGCTAGAAGTTGATTGAACGCATCAACAGCAGGGGAAGAGGGCGGTAGTGGAGGCTCCTTGGGAAAGCCCTGCATCTCCATGGAAGTGGACCTTAGGCAGGCCGCCGTAGGGAGCAGCCACACTGCTCAGAATCGCTTGACCTAGCAGCGCTGCTCAGAAATGCATGAAAACTCCTCTAAGAATTTTACCTGATTATGAGATATTAATGTTTATTATTCACAAATAATTTATACCTATCAATATTGATTATATAAATAGTTCTCCCCTATCATATTAAATTGATTTTTTTCTTGCATTGTCTTATCTAAATAGGATTAGAAATAGGATAATGTTTTGGGTTTTTAAATTATGGGGCATTTTATAATATATATATAGAGAGAAAGGGGTTGGTTTATTTATTATTTTTTTATCTATTTTTTATTAACGTTTTGAAAATTCCTTTGACTTAAAATGAAATTTCACTAAAATTGTGTTAGAAAATCCAATCGTATTATGATCATTAGAGAATGGTGGATGCATTTTTATGTTGAAACAACATATTTACTAGCAATTTCACCACATGTTGCAAAAGAAACGTCGTAAGTCAATAGCATATGAAAGATTAGCCTAAAAGAAATAAGATGTTGCAGAGAAGGAGACATCGTGAAGGAATGAAAGGGAACTTTTGCTTCCATGGAAGCATGTCATGGAGGCTTCAAAGATATTGATGATAAGATTTATCAACCAGAAAGATACATTTCTTAAACTCTAAAGCCTCTTCTTGATTGAAAACATACTAAACTGATAAGATATAGCTGAAGAGCAATAATTTAAAAACTTCTTGGCACAATTGTTACATAATAATTTGATGCACAACTTGTATAGTAGTAAATTTCAGCTTGCAACAAGTCCAAATAAAACAAGTGAAGTCTCTCCTGTGTCTGCCATGTTGGCTTTCGTCACTTCAAGAGCAGTAAAAATAAGGCTATTAAGAAAACAACTCCAACACCGAGAGAGATTCGGTATCATTTATGGAATTGGTGATCATGTCTTGTTCTGTGGTGTTGGCTACTCAACATAGCTTTCTTGATCTTGTGTAGAAGAAATGAATTTGTATTTAGCTTATATTACATTAACCATTAAAGTTCTGACATTCATGGCACGCTTTCCATCACATTTGTAGAGAAAACTATAAAATAGTATCACACTTTTCTTATTAGAGCTAAATGCTCCTATATGAAACAACGATGGATTTCATCACTTAAGAGCAGTAAAAACAAGTTAATTGTGAAAAAAACTCCAACTCATTTGTAGAGAAAATTATAACACAATATCACACTTTTCTTATCATAGCTAAATGCTCCTATATGAAACAACGATGTATTTCATAAGCTAAAACCAAAAAAAACAAGTTTATTGAGAAAACAACTCCAACACATTTGTAGAGAAAATTATAACACGGTATCGCACTTTTCTTATCAGAGCTAAATGTTCCTATATGCAACAACGATGCATTTCATAAGCTAAAAGCAGAAAAAATAATTCTATTGAGAAAACAACTCCAACACATTTGTAGAGAAAATTATAACATGATATCGCACTTTTCTTATCAGAGCTAAATGATCCTATATGCAACAATGATGGCTTTCATCAATTCATCAGTTCAAGAGTAGTAAAAACAAGTTTATTGAGAAAACAACTCTAGCACTGAGAGAGATTCTGAAGCAAATGTTGAATTGGTGAACATGTCTTACTCTACGGTGTTGGGTATTGGGCATAACTTTCTTGATATTGTATACAAGGCTATAAATTTGCATGTAGCTTATACTACATTAACCATGAAATTGTCATCATTTAGGGCACACTTTCCATAACATTTGTAGAGAAAATTACAATAAAGTATCACATCTTTCTTATCATATCTAAATGTTCATATATAAAACAACTACCTTGTGCCTCATAGTTTAAATTTGTGCAAGGAGGAGGAGAGGAGGAGTGTCAAGGTGCAAGCTAGAATAAGAAGAGAAAGAAGAATCTTGTTTGGGACTTGAGATAGATTCATTCTTTGCACATCTAGAGTAAATCTTAATAAGAGAAAACTCACCATACTTTGAATTTTTGAAATAAATATCTTAAAATTTAGAATATCAATTTAATTCATTTTACTCAATTACACATTTAACAATATTCATTTAAAAAAATACAAATACAAATTACTATTTGAAATAAAAATGTTACAACACATTTAACAATATTCATTTAAAAAAATAAAAATACCAATTACTATTTTAAATAAACATAGTACAAAGAATCACATTAATTACCATGGCCCTTACATTCCACATGAATACCATGGGTCAATACCATGGGCTGTTTTTATAGTTTATTATTATTTTATTTTAATATTTTTAATTTTTATTGTATTTTAACCTTGTTAAAATGTTCAATATCTTTATTTACTTTACTTTTATTTTTAATTTTGTGTTATTTGACATAGTCAAAATGTTAAATATGACATTACAATATTTCTATCAAACTTTGTTGGAGAGCATGGTGACACAAAAATACTTATTAAAAAAAAAATTAACATTACAAAAAACATATATAAAACTATTTACTTGTGGATCTAAAATTGTTTTCAAATAACGTAATTAATAATTTTAGTATAATTTGTTTAAAATTTTGATAATAAAAAAAATTAAAATATTTAAATCATAATATTTTTAATCAGTATAAATATTCTTAATATTATAATAAAAAGGAACATTTTAACTAATAATTTAAATAGATTTTTTTACTATTAGAAAAATAAAATTATCTTTTTAATATGAGAAAATAATTATTTAAATTTTAATTAAAAATTATATGAAATAAAACAAATTAATTAATATATAATTTACAATGACATTTTTAATTATAATTATAATTAAATATTCACAAATCATTATCATAACACATTCATATATATATATAATGTAACATACCCACGAAAAAAGCAAATTATCCCTTGGTTTACCACATAGAGTAAATGTAAGTTTCCAGAAGTTGATGTTTAACTCAAGCTATTATTGTTATTTAACTCCAAAATGTGGTGTGCCTTACACCCCCCACTTAGTTTTTGGTGAATGTATTAACCATTTGACTTTATATAAACATTGGGTAGATTGTTTGTAATCCGCTGTAACCTAAGTTGTTTAATATCCACCTGAAATGTGTTGCAACACGGATTGATATAGTTGTACTACATTTATGAACATTAATGGTTATGTAACATCTAACATGACTAGGATTTTTTATTTTTTATTTTTTATTTTTTATTTTTTTTTTTTATTTTTTTGACATTGTAAAAACATTGCAATGATAACAACAATAATTTTAAAAGAATTCTTTAATATTATATCATAGTTTACCACTTTATTAAGGCCTCTTTTATTTGTGCTTTAATTATTTAAAGCATGATAGTAATGTGACTTTACATATGTTATCAAACCTTTGTTATAGCAGAATTTATTTGTTTTTTGGATTTTGTGTGTTGATTAACTTTGTATTGGAATAAGTGGCATATAATTTAAAACAAAGTGCTAGGTGTATTACTCTACATATCTCCGTGCAATTGTTTGATGTTGTCTTTCGAATCTTATATGACACTTGGGACAATCTACACCATCTAATCCATTCTTTGATCTATGGTTATGAAACATTCTTGGGAAGTTAGGGTAAAACCCTTACCCCACAAACCCTAACCGCTCAATCATTTGGGCGTCGCTGCGAGAGCAGCTCGAGCTTTACAACTGTGTTTACAGGGCGATTTCTCCATAACTCATCTCGGCCGAAGTCAGGTAAGGATTCTTGTTGTTTTAAATCTTGTTCTCTTTCCGCTACGGAATTATGATTGTTGGGTTAACACTATTCTGTGCCTCTCTTTCGCAATCTTGCAACTTTGGCACAGAGTTTGCAAATGTGAGTTCACTGCCTCAGGTCACCATGGGGTTTTTACACAATTTCCGTCGAAGAGATCATATTTCCATCATTGGCACGACCAAGAAAGGTAAAAACACACCAAGGTTCTTACCCTCACCTCTCTAGTTAATGATTTTCGTCACTTTGTTTTATTTTGCAACCTTCCTCTCAAGTTTGATTGATGATATTTTTCCCAGGTATGCAGAGTCAAACTCTGTTGCAATTGTAAGGTGTAGTTCTATTCTTCTTTCGAGTTTACAGTTATTATCTTGGTTTATTACTCAACCTGTAATCTCAAATCTTCTAATCCCTGGTGTTTGCTTTGCAAGTAACTTCAAACCCAAAATGTTTTCTAATGAGAAAGATTATTGATTGGGTAGCCTACCACGGCTAACGGCCATTCGACCCTTTTCTTTTCCAAGTACTTCTAGAAACTACCGATGGGTCTTCAATGTTTCTTACTCCAGTTCTAAATATGACTACAATTTTCTACTTGAGGGTTTTAGAAATGTAATATTTTCCTATATTCTTTCACGAAGTCATTAAGGCTTATTCACCGTAAATATTAGTTTGGCCCTTGTTGGGCTTACTGCCTATTGTAACAGTTGTTATATCCTGCTATGAGAGTTAATTCTCCTTTTTATTTTATTGCCTAGTCAAGGTCGTGAGTCTTTGTACTATTTATTTTCATTTAAATTTTTTATAACAGATTTTTTTTGAGGTTTTCGTCCATTGTCTCGGAACTTGACAAGTTTGTAATGTGAAAGAATACTTTTATATTCATACTTCCAGATTTTGTTTTTTGTCAATGAAATCCCTTGCTAAGAAAAAATACATGCAATAGTTCACTTTATCGTTATTCGAAATTCCATTCGAGATTCTTCTTTTCAGTTTTTTGTTGTTTTCAAATAGGGTTTTATTCCAATGTTTAACTAGATCGCACATGAATTTGGTCCTTTTGTTATTTTAATTCACTCCCAGGCAGTGCGCTCGCACTTGGGCCCATTCTCTCTCAATGTAATAGTTCAGTTTATATAATTACAAGATTTTGCACATGTGGTTCCTTTCTTTCTGTAGGTTTTTTGTGTTTATATGTCAGCCATTTCATTGGTAAGGTATCTTCGGTGAATATTGCTACTGTATTGCTAAAGAATCATAGTTATGCTCCTTTATTTGTTTAATTAGGTATTGCTTTTATATTCAGTAGCAGTAATACCAATTTTTTTTATTTTAGAGTTTAATTTCCCTTTAAAATTAGTATCCCTTTAAGTTATGGTACTACAGATGACCAGACCATCATTCAAAATGGGTTTAGTTTCCCCAACCCATAGTCCTTATATACTTTGCATGTAGCTTTTTAAGACAGATTGTTTAATCTGGGGTTTCTTTCCCCAGATGGACTAACTGTCCCTTCCATTATTTAGCCTTAAATCTTCTAGAGACTTCATAATCTCCTACAAACTCAAACCCGCAATTCCTTACTGACATAAATGCTATCTATACTTTCTTATAATATCTCTACACATGTAATTGTTTTCTTTAATTATATAATTAACATAAGACATTCTATGAAAATTACAGCCATATTGTAAATAACTTAAAAAATTCTCTTCCATATTCAATCATTTTAATAACTCTATATAAGAAAATACAATTGTTATTCTACTATAATCAATACTATAGTTTACAGGATTAAACAATATTTTTAATAAAATCATATTAAACCTTTTCTTTTCTCCCTGCTCCAGGTTGTAATACTACTTCTCACAGTTAAGCAAAGTTTATGGTATCCTCCCAACCATGAGAGAGGAAATTACGTCCTCATCCCCCCTGGTGCTCCTCACCAGAGTAGAGTGATTAGCATTGTTACTAGAGTAGACCTCAAGACTTTTGTCCAGTCTTTTCTCTAGTGTCAGATTGCAAAGTTCCACTGGCTCCAACCAGCTCTAGGTCACTCTCACCTTATAGCCCTATGGCTATCAATTTTCATTACACATAACCCCTTTTCCTCTCTGGTATTTCCTTTTATTTTCATAGGAAAATGTAATTGCATATAAATTTTGAGTCTAGCTACTCTCGAATCTTGGAAATTTTTACCATCATTTTATGGAAACCACATCATAAATAGTTATTTATTCAAAATAAAATAAACCATGTTCCTTACTTGATTAACTTACTCGTTAATCCTGTTTTACTTTAAAAAAGTTAAATGTATGATTTAAAAATAATATAAGAAATTAATCTGGGTGTTACATCTTCCCCCACTTAAGGTAAACATTGTCCTGGTGTTCTACCCCAAGCCAGTAAATAGTTCCAGATAATCCTCTCGTACAAATCATTCATCTTCTCAAGTAGCCTCCTCTGGGCCAAAGTGCTTCCATTGCACTTTAACTTAGGTGATGGCTCGCCTCCGGAGCATTATTTCTCTCTGCTCAAGAATACATTGAGGTTTTACCAGAAATTCATCATCCAGTTTGACCTGCAACCAGCAAAGACCTAATCAATTAATATAATATTTATCTCCTTTTGGAGATTCTAAAATCCAATTCATTCCTACCTGAATGTTTTGACAATGTATTACATGCTTTGGATCATGCACATATCGTTTCAATATAAATACATGAAACACATTGTGCACTCTTATGTGACCCGGTAATCCTAACCGATAAGCTACGGGTCCCACTCTCTCCAAGATTTGGAAAGGTCCACAAAACCTAGGAGCCAACTTGGCGCAGTTAGTCCACCTTAAAGTGATCTTATTGGGTCTAATTCCCACATACACATGATCACCTACCTCAAATTCCTGATATATCCTCTTTCGATCCGCGTATACCTTTTGCATATCCTAGGGAGCTTTTAGATTTTGTTGGATATTCTTTACTTCTTTCTCCATTTTAGCCAACATTTTTGTTCCGAGCATTAGTTTGGCTTCTGGACTGCTCCAATTGATGGGAGTTCGGCATTGCCTTCCATATAATGCCTCAAAGGGACTCATCTTAAGGGATTCCTAATATCCATTATCATATGAAAATTATACTAAATGCAAATAATCTTTCCACTTCATGGGTTGTTGCATCACATACATGCGTAGCATGTCTTCTAAGATTTGATTCACCCGCTCAATCTGTCCATCCGTTTGTGGATGGTATATTGTGCTAAATTGGATTTGTGTGCCCAGAATGGTGAACAGTGCCTTCCAAAATGCCAAGATGAACTTTACATCTCGATCTAAGTTGATTATTTTTAGGATGCCATGCAATCTAAACACTTCCCTCATGAAGATGTCAGCAATTTGCACATTTTCATAATTGGACTGTATTGGAATAAAGTGAACTACTTTGCTAAGTCGATCAATGACCACCATTATAGAGTCATTTTGTTTCTTCAATCTTGGTAAGCCTGTAATAAAATCCAATGATTTGACCTCCCATTTCCAGTATGGTACAGGTATAGGCTGTAACAAACCTGTTGGGTGTTGATGTTCCACCTTGACCTGTTGACATTCCAGACATTTAGTCAAGTATTCAGAAATATTTTTACGCATTCTAAGCCAAAAATAAGCTTTCCTAATTGTTGTTAGCATTTTCTGGTAACCAGGGCATCCAAAATAAGAGATTCGGTGATACTCATCCAAAATTGGCTCTTTTAAGCTCATTTGATTAGGGATGTATATCTTTCCTCGAAAATTCAAGAGTTTTTCATAATTGATCTTATAATCTGATTGTTGTATCTGATTTTCTACTTCATGTGTTTGTTGCCATAAAAATTGATATTCAAGATATTTTACCGATGCCTCCTTCACCTGCTCTAGGAACTTAAATTCCACATGGTTAAATTAGAGTTCATACACATAATGTAGTTTCCTAATTAAGGCATCGGCAACACGGTTCTCCTTACATTTAACATGTTTAATATCGAAATCAAATTCACTCAGGAATGCATTCCACCTTGCTTGGCAAGCATTCAAATCAGCTTGTTTAAAATAGTTAGTCAAGTTGCTATGATATGTTTTCAACACAAAACTTTTTCCCAACAATTAGTGCCTCCATCCCTTGAGTGCATGCACTATTGTGGTCAGCTTTGGGTCATAAGTAGAATATCGATGTTCATGATCTTTCAACTTCCTAGATTCATATGCAATGAATTTTATGCCCTACGACAACACTACTCCCACTCCTTCCTTGCACGCATCGGTGCAAACCTCAAACTCCTTGTTTGGGTCAACTACCTTCAATATGGGAGCAATATTAAACAGTTGTTTTAATCATTCAAATATGGTCTGACATTTGCTGGTCCATTTAAACACTCTCCCTTTTCACTGCAGGGAGGTAACAGGAAAGGCAGTTTTAGAGAATCCATCGATAAAATTTCGGTAATAACCATCCAATCTCATAAAATAGCATATGTCTGCTACGTTTTTGGGTACCCTCCATTCCATCATAGTCTTTATTTTTTCAAGATCTATTTCTATGTCTTCAACAAAAATAACATGGCCTAAATATTGGATATGTTCTTTATAAAAACCACACTTACTAAATTTGGCATAAAGTTGATATTCCCTCAACATTTTTAATACCAGTCATAAATGTTCCTTATGTTCCTCCATGGTCTTTGAGTAGATTAATATATCATCAATGATTATCAGAACAAAATTATCCAAAAATGGATGAAATATTCCATGCATCAAACTCATGAAATTTGTTGGTGTGTTGGTTAATCCAAATGGTAAAACCACGAACTCATAATGCCCACATCGGGTAAGGAAGGTTGTTTAATATATGTCATCATTTATCCTTATTTGGTGATATCCATATCTTAAATCTATTTTTGAAAATATATTCGCCCCCTTTACTTGGTCGAAAAGATCATCCATTCATGGCAGTGGGTACTTTTTCTTAAGAGTTAATTTGTTAAGCTGCTTGTAATCCATACACATTCGCATCGTTCCATCCTTCTTTTTCACGAACAATACTAGTGCCCCCTAGGGAGACACACTAGGACGAATATATCCCTTGACCAGTAATTCTTGTAGTTTCATTTTTTATTCTGTCAGTTTAGGCACACTAATTTGGTATGGTTCTTGTGACACCGATGTTGTCATGGGAATTAATTCAATGGTGAAATCGATATCCCGCTTTGGAGGTAGTCCCGACATAATTTCCGGAAACACATCCATAAATTCTTGTACCATTGGTATATTTTCTAGCATGGGGGTCTTATCTTTAGAATTTTTGAATCCCACTTGAATAACATAAATTTGACATCTTTTTCTAATGCATTTACCCATTTGAGATGCTATGATGCGGCACAATTGAAGTGGTTTCTTCATTCCTTGCAACTGCTGATGAGTTCCATCTTCAGCCTTGAAATATATGATTTTCTCTTTATAGTCTACCAGAGACCAATGCCCTTCCAACCATTCCATTCCCGGTATTATATCATAGGAACCCAAAGGTAGAATATTCAGTTCAACCTTTACATGCTGATTTCCAATTTCTAAGGGAAAATTTGAGACTTTAGTGTTAACTCTTCTCTTTTCCCCAATGGCCAATAGTACCGGCCAGGGACTTTTAAATTTATGGCTCTGCAAGTCACATTTTTCAACTATCCGGGGATTTACATACCTTAAACTAGTACCGGGATCAACCAAAATAGAAAAAAATTGGGAATATAACTTACCTTCGAGTTCTATCATGGTCGGCTAATAATATGCTTGTTGATCCTCAAGTGTCGCATTAATTCTTGGTATGTTTCGTGCAACATCCCCTAACGTAGATGCCTCTAGTAGATTGGTTGATTTTTTTCTTCTCCCACAGTGAGGACAGTTCTTATAATAATGTCTCTCACTACATCTCTAGCACTGCATTGGTGGTTTCTAGATCTGTCCATGATCTAGTCTACTAGATGCTTTAGTGGGTCGTTCTTCTGTTGTCCATTTAGGTTTTTTCTGGTTTCTTCCATATTTTCTATTTGCTAAGTTTATTGCAACATTTTTATAATTTCCAGATCTGCTAATTTTAAATTTGAAGTGCTTTTCTACCCTTACTTTAGCGGCCAATTCCTACCAGCTTCTCCTTTTACCTTGGACCATTAATATCACATTCGTGCTTTTTGAATCACCTCACCCATAGTCTTTGGATTCACAAATTTGATCCTTTCCTTCATGTGAGAAGGTAAGCTACTCAAGAATCATTGTACTTTCTTCTTTTCATCTCTCAAGTATGGTACATACCTCAATAAGGAGGTAAATTTAGTTATGAACTCGTCCATAAATAATTGTCCCAACCTCAAATCATGAAATTCTCGAGATTTTTCATCCTAAAAGTGCTTTGTTAGGTATTTATCTTTGAAATACCGCTAGAAATCATCCCAATTCACATTCTGGTCCTCAATTCCTCGCACATTTTTAACTTCCTCCCACCACAATGTGGCTTTTTCCCGTAGCTGGTAAATAGCCAAACGAGCTTTGAGTTTGCTGCTATATTCATAAAGTTGAAAATATTTGTTCATGTTAATTATCCATGTCTTTTCTACCTCTTTGGCCTCTCCATCGAATGTAGGAGGTTTAATTTTCAGGAATTTACCTTGCAGCTCTACTTTCTATTTATTCATCTCCCATTGATCTAAAACATTTCCCGACTCTGCTTCATTATAAGTTCCATTTTTTTCACTTCGTTGAGTATGGCTTCCTTCCGCCTTATCCATTAGGGGAATTTTGAGGTCTAAAATGGGCCTCCTAAGGAAATTATAAAATAATAGTGGAAAATATAAAATAATATTTGATTACATCATCAAATTTTAGAAGGAAAAAAGAAAAAATTATTTTTTCAACTCATATTTTGAACTTATCTCCCTAAGGTTTTACTCAAATTTCGAGCGGGAATACTCTTTGGATGAAAAAATTAATTTCGCATCCAAGGAGTACCCATGTTGCATACTTATGATAGACTCTTTCACACAAAAAATGATAAATACATGAAAAACGTGATTGCAATCACATTTTTTCATTTATTTATCATTTTTCATGTAGTAGGGTCCATAAAAAGTATGCAACATGGGTACTCCTTAGGTGAGGAATTAAATTTTTCATCCAACGAGTATTCCCACTCAAAATTTGAGTAAACCCTTAAGGAGATAAGTTGAAAATACGAGTTGAAAAGTAGTTTTGTTATTTTATTATTTTTTAATCATTTTACTTTTTTACTCCAAAAATGGTGAATCATCCCCCATGGTTGACATCATCATATTGAATCCTATTGGTTCTTATAAAGTTTATTTTGGTTGTACATTTTTCTTAGGAGGCCCATTTTAGACCTCAAAAGTCCCCTAATAATTAGCCTGTCATCGTTGTTGACTTTATTCTCGGGTATCCCTCTCTGGGCGTGGTTGAGTTGTCCCTTGATTATGCCTATCTAATAGGCTTTTAATAATCCTCTCCTACTCTCGTATTAACCTCTCATTATCACTTATTACCCGAACCATTTCTTCCTGCAGCTGTTGCACCATATCTAGAAGTCTACTAGTTTATCGTTGTTATTCTTCGAGTAGTCTATTGGTTTGTTGATGCTGATCCACACTCAGCTGCACCCACATTTCTAGGTTCATTTCTAGGTTATCCTGGGGGTGAAATTCCCCTGTAGCTCTAGGAGCTTGATATATGGACCCCCTCCTCATTCTATCTGTCAATCCCTTCTTCCTATTTTTTGTGCACAATTTTACACACCAAATGTTATTTTATGGCCAATCTAGGTCCTAGCATGTGAATGTTGCTCTGATACCACTTGTAACATCTAACATGCATAGGATAATTTTTTTTACCTAAAATGACATTGTAAATACATTGCAATCATAACAGTAATATTCTTAAAATAATTCTTTAATACTGTATCATAGTTTACAACTTTGTTAAGGCTTTTTGTCTAGTCAATTTAGCGTCCTAAATTGCTAACATAAATTATCAACCAGGGCTAGTAAATTGATGAAGTGTGGTGCACTATATGTGCCTAAGTTACCTCTTCCTTACTTCGTTGTATCTGTTTTTCTTATTGTTTTTGGGGGTTTTTTCTTTTTAGTACTTAGTACACTACTCTATGTTCAAAAGATGAAATCAAATCTATGTCAAAAATAAAATAAAAGGAAACCTTAGACTCAAAATAGAGTGTAAATTCTACTCCTAATTAGGAAAATGATGAAAAACAGAGCATTCTAATCCATGGATATCCTAGCTTGCAAATGAACATTCATGAAATGAAAAGTAACTCAAAACACTACAACTTAATCTGATTCATTTAGTTAAAGATTTGTTGGAAGAGCTTGTGAAAAAGATTAATTTTAATGCAATGAGGATCTCCTAAAACATAAAAGGAAATGTTGAAACAAACAGTAACTTAAAACATTATAGTGAAATCTCATTCATTTGATAGAAGTTTATTGGAAGAGCTTGAGAAAAAGATTACTATAATGTAGTAAGGATCTCCTATGAAATGTTGAAACAACTTATAACATTACAACTAAATCTCATTCATGAGTTAGAGGTTTATTGGAAGAGCTTGTGAAAGAGATAAATCATAATGTGATAAGGATCTTCAATGAAGCAAAACAATCCATAACTCACAATACTACAACTTAGTCCCATTTGTGAATTAGAGGTTTATTGGAAAAGCTTTTGAAAGAGACTAACTACAGTATAATGAGGAAACTGATCTAAAATTGTGTGAACAAAATATTTCTTATACAGAGATTGACAGTAGGGGCTTTTACTGGTTATTTCACCTTTACTAGAAAGGATGAAACCAGAAGCTTCTGGCCCTCTTACTGACTCTGCCTAAGGAAATATAATGTAAACACTAAATAGATCTGACAAATGAGGATCTTCTTTTTAACTAAATAACAGAAAACGAAATGCTAATAACTCAAAATATCACAATTGAATCCCATTCATTCAATAGAGATGTATTGGAAGAGCTTGAGAAAGAGACTAAATATAATATCATGAGGATCCTTTATCTAAGAAAATGACATGAAAAATAATGCTAAAAGCTATGATTTCAGAAAGCAATCTAAGTAAGGAAATATGACAAAACAGAATTGAAAACAACTTATCTAGAAAACATGTAAAACCTCCTTGAATAGCAGGGGCCCTCTACTATCAATTTGGTGTAATCCTTCTTCAGCTCCTTAAAATTGTAATCAAAACACCATCAAGGAACTTCTTTATTGAAAAAATCACAAATCTACATCCCATTCCATCTTAAGCTTTGTTACAAAACACTCTCTATTCCTTTCTCTCCTTCTCCTATTTTTCACTATTTTTTCACTACTCATGATAGGAGAAAGCTTCTCCTATTTATACAAAATATGAGAAGTTATCTCATTAATGGGAATCCATGAATCTCTCCCTCCATCTCTAGAGTTACAATCAAAATAGGAAATGATAATACACATGTCTTTCTAGAGTTTCAACACAACTAAGAAATGAGACACATATCCTCTTATAGTTTCAATACAACAAGAAAATGAGACACATGTCCTCATGATCCCATGATCTTCTCCAATAAAATTCGAATTTGTCCTTAGAGTGCCACATAAGGGTCTTCTAGAAGTCTCCTTTTGATCTAAACATGTCAACAATCTCAACCCACTTGTTAGGTATAAGTATATGCACATTATTTTCTAATTTTTAACCACATATTCACTTAAAAAGGCTAAGAATTAATAAAGTTTGGTAAAACATAAATGTGGCACAATGATAATGAAAGTGGGATGAATGTAGTGACATAGTAGTGAAATGGAGGTGATATAATGGACATAATAGTGAAAGTGTAATGGAAATGAATGACATTTTCAAGACCCAACACTTTTCATATATGTGCCTTAATTATTTAAAGCATGATAGTAGTGCGACTTTACATATCGAACCTTTGTTATGGCGAAATTTATTTGTTTTTCGGATTCTATGTGTTGATTAACTCTATATTGGAATAAGTGGCATATCATTTAAAACAAAATACTGGGTACATTACTTTGCATATCTTTGTGGCATTGTTTGATGTTGTCCTTCGAATCTTGTATGACACTTGAGATCATCTACACTATCTAATCCATCCTTTGATCTACGATTGCGAAACATTCTTGGGAAGTTAGGGTAAAACACTTACCCTGCAAACCCTAACCGCTCAATCATTTGGGCACCGTTGCGAGAGCTGCGAGAGCTCTGCATTTTTGCTTATAGGGCAATTTCTCCATACCTCATCTCGGTTGAAGTCAGGTAAGGATTCTTGTTGTTTTAACTCTTTTTCCCTTTCCACTACGAAATTATGATTGTTGGTTTAACACTATTTTGTACATCTATTCCGCAGTCTTGCGACTTTGGCATAGAGTTTTCAAATGCAGGTTCACTGCCTCAGGTCACCATGGGGTTTTTACACAATTTCCGTCGAAGAGATCAGTTGTCCATCAATGGCGCAGGAAATAAAGGTAAAAACACACAATGGTTTTTACCCTCACCTCTCTGGTTAATGATTTTCGTTGCTTTGTTTTATTCCGTAGCCTTCCTCTCACAATTTGATTGATGATTTCTTGCTCAAGTCTACAGACTCAAAATATGTTGCAACTGTAAGGTATAGTTCTATTGTTATTTCAAGTTTACAGTTAATATCTTGTTTTATTACTCAACCTGGAATCCTAGGTCTTCTAACCCCTGGTGTTTTCCTTGCAGGTAACTTCGAACCCCAGATTTTCGCCAATGAGAAATTTTATTAATTGGTAGCCTACCATGGCTAACGGTTGTTCAACCCTTTCCTTTTCCAGGTACTTCTAGAAACTACCGGGGGGTCTTCGATGTTTCTTACTCCAGTTCTAAATCAGACTACAATTTTCTGTTTGAGGGTTTTAAAAATGTAATATTTTCGTATATGCTTGCATGAAGTCACTAAGGCTTCTTCCCCGTAAATATTAGTCTGGCCCTTGCTAGGCTTACTGCTTATCGTAATAGTTGTTATATCCTACTATGAGAGTTAATTCTCCTTTTTTTTATTGCCTAGTCAAGGCCGCGAGTCTCTCTACTATTTATTTTCATTTAAATTTTTGATAACAGAGTTTTTCCTGGGTTCTCTTTCATTGTCTCGGAACTTGACAAGTTTATAATGTGAAAGAATGATTTTATATCCATACTTCCATATTTGGTTTTTTGTCAATGAAATCTCTTGTTAAGAAAAAATACATGCAATAATTTTCTTTATCGTTATTCCAAATTCCATTCGAGATGCTTCCTTTCAGTTTTTTGTTGTTTTCATACAAGCTTTAATTCTAATGTTTAATTAGCTCGCACATGATTTTGGTCCTTCTGTTATTTTAATTCACTCACAGGCAGTGTGCTCGCACTCAGGCATGTTCTCTCTCAATTTAATAGTTCATTTTATATAATTACAAGATGTTGCACACATGGTTCCTTTATTTCTGTAGGTTTTGTTTGTTTATATGTCAGACATTTCATTGGTGAGGTATCTTCGGTGAATATTGTTACTGTATTGCTATAGAATCATAGTTATGCTCCTTTATTTGTTTAATTAGGTTTTTCTTTTATATTCAGCATCAATAATACCAATTTTCTCTATTTTAGAGTTTGGTTTCTTTTTAAAAGTATTATCCCTTTAAGTTATGGTACTACAAATGACCGGACCATCGTTCAAAATGGGTTTATTTTCCCCAACCCATAGTCCATGTAAACTTGGCCTGTAGCTTTTTAAGATGGAATTTTTAATCTGGGGTTTCTTTCCCTTGATGGACTAACTATAACTTCCATTCTTCAACCTTAAATCTTCTCGAGACTTCGTAATCTCCTACAGACTCAAACTTGCAATTCCTTACTGACAAAAATTTTATCTATACTTTCTTAGAATCTCTCTACACATGTAATTTTTTCTCTTTCATTATATAATTAACATATGAAATTTTATGAAAAGTACAACTATACTATAAATAGCTTAAAAACATCTCTCTACCATATTCAATCCTTTTAGCAGCTCTATAGAAGAAAATACAATTTCTATTCTACTGCAATCAATATTACAATTTACAGAGATAAATAATATTTTTAATAAAATCATGTTAAACCTTTTCTTTTCTCCCTACTCTGGAAACTTATCTTAGTTAAGAAAATCTGATGGTAGCCTCCCAACCATGAGAGAGGAAATTACGTTCTTAACTCTCCTCGTGCTCCTCACCAGAGTAGGATTGATTAGCAGTGTTACTAGAGTAGACCTCAAGACTTTTGTCCAGTCTTTTCTCTAGTGTCAGGTTGTAGACTTCCACTGGATCCAGCCATCTTTGGATCACTCTCACCTTATAGCCCTCTAGCTATCACTTCTCATTACACAAAACCCCTTTTCCTCTCTGGGATTTCACTTTTTTCCTCAAAGGAAAAGGTAATTATTTATAACTTCTTAGTCTAACTACTCTAGAATCTTGTAAATTTTTACCATCAATTTATGGAAACCACATCATAAATAATTATTTTTTCAAAAGAAAATAAATCATGTTCCTTACTTGACTAAATTACTCGTTAATCCCATTTTTCTTAAAAAAAAATGTATGATTTAAAAATATTATAAGAAAATAATCTAGGTGTTACAGGTTATTAACCGGGGTTACACCCCAGACATCTCGTGTCTGCAACATTGGAGTTGATTCACTCCAGGAGTCATCATCGCATCCCGAGATAAGGGCTATCTTGAGGCATCTCTGATTGATGGTGAACGGGAGCACTGGGATCGATGAGTGATCCATGGTCAGCAAATTTGGGTCGATATCAGATGGTCTGGGTTAGAGGGAGGGTGTTAGAGGTAACTACCCTCTTCCTCCTGACCACGAAACCCTCAGTTGAGTTCTCTTGCCAAGATAAAACCACTCTGCAATTTTGTGGAACTTACCTTTGTTCTACGCTGCTTTGGCCCTCCCTTCAACATCTAGACAGTGCATGGAGGTAGCCAAGTTTATCAACTTGCAGAACCTCTTTTATTTTTTAACTATTGCTCTTAATTTATCAGGGGGGTTTGAAGCTTTCTTATGTGTTTTTCTTGTAGGGTCTTGACATAATTTTTCAATTTTCCCCCTTTGTTTCTCAGGTCATACCTGGATCCTCCCTTGGTAACATTAGTGTACAGGTGATTTCTGAGTTAAAATTCTAACTCGGTCCATTATTTTTCTTTTATTAGATGCCAATGCATGGGGACTTGACTATTATTGCTTCTTTGTATTGCAGGTCGGAGACTCACAATTCCAACCATTTCCGAGAGTTGGCAGATACCCCACCTACCCAACTCATTGTAGCCATTTTTTGAGAACCTAGAGGTGGGAACACTTGTTCTAGTTTACCCGAAATTGGAGTTTTGAGTGTTATGGTTGTAATGTAATTTTTTAATTGGTTAATTATACCCTGAAGGATTGTAGTTATAGTTATTTTGTAATTTTTATAGATGGTGTGGGTTCTTGTTTTACTTCAAGGTTACTGCATTACTCTATTTGTAATTAAGAGCAAACCGCCATGGGATGAGTTTGGGATTGTTATGATAAAATTGATATATAAACTGGCAGATTTTCAATTTTTGAATGGTGTTCGATTTCAACAATTGTATTTGTCTTACGCAATGTTAATTTGGAATGTTAGCTATTACAACAACTATTGTTAAAGTTTATTTAATGCTCTCAGTTTTGCTATATTGTGCCTTAATTCATACGAATTTTTATCTTGTTGTGTACTGGTATTCTATTGTTTTAAAAGCAAGGTTTGGACCCCCAAATTGCCAAGGGTTGGGACTGTTTTCCCAACGGCAAGGCTTCCTCCCAGCTATGGGAGTAACTAACCCAAATCCTCTAGAATTTCTGCAGGCTTTCTTGTATGAAACCTACAGATCCTAGGTATTTTGTGTTCCACCTTAGGGTTATTTAACACTACATTTGTTTTCGTTCTCTCAACTACAGAGATTATACACATATGGGTATCTATATGTCTGAAATTAATGTTATATTCATCAAAGAAAACACTTAACCATATACTTGATTCACTATTTTACTTTAATCAATATAAATCTACCTCTTCCTTATGAAAGAACTTCTTACAGAGTAGTTTATAACTAATTTCCTTACTTCAACAAGTATTTTCCCTAGGTAGCTATAAAAACTTGTTTTATCCTAGTTCTGGCAGTCTCAAGATAGAACTTAATCTGACATATCACAACAATTAACAATGTTGCTATTATAAACATTGTATAGCAATAATAATGGTATTGTTATAATATTACATAGTAAATAATAAAAATATTCTTCTATACATTGTGTAGCAATTAATAACGATAATAATCTGTTAAATTTCACCACTGCTTAATCAAATAGTTATTCTCGAAACAATTATACTTTACTTTTGGTATGGACTCTGCCAGTATGGATGTAAAACAGTTCCATATTTGTAGCAACATGTAACACTTTTCCTTAACTAATCAAGGAAGGAATTTTCTTACAAAGTTACATTCAATGGATGTACCTCCCAACCACGAGTTCAGTTTTAGGCTAGAGCTATCCCCTGAGGAAATTATAAACACAAAATGATCAAACAATTGCCCTCCAAACCACTTGATCGTCATCAGCTATAGTGTGGGAAATGTAATTCCACTTGCTCACCAATTGGAATTCTTAGGTTCTCAATTTCCTTTCTCTGGAAATTTGTTCACCATCTTCTTATTTTCCCAATTGCTTGGCCTCAGGTTCATGCAACCACCTCTTGGCCCATCTTCTAGGTTTTTCTTCTTGTTGGAAGGGAACAGCTGCCAACAGCTTACCCCTAACTGACTTAACTATTTTTTTTGTGGAACCGTTTCTCACATGCATCTTTTGTAACCTTGTAATTAACCCATTCCTTTCTATATAAGAAAGCATTTATGGAAATCTCATAAAATTACCTTCATTTCTTAATTTTAATAAATGTCTTATTCTAATTTCCTTTCTTCAGTAAATTAAGTAAATTAGAAATGTTTACTTCAGTAAAAAAAATAACTTAGAAATTAACCTGTTAACTAGGGTGTGACATCTCCTCCCCCTTAATTGGAACAGCGTCCCTGGTGTTCACTTGCCTCTAGAATAGGCCCAGATATGCCTCCCGCATTACCAGCTCATCCATCCATGTGGCTTCCTCTGGGCCAAAGTGATGCCATTGTACTTTAACCTAGGGGATAACTTGTTTCTGTAACAATATTTCTCTCTAATCGACAATATGCAGGGGCTCGACCAAAAACTCCCCATCTGGTTTGACCTGTAACAGAATTTTAATCATTGTAATTTCTTAATTCTAAGTTAAAAATAGCTATAATTAGTTACTCCCTTGTTACCATGACTTATATACATTACATGTATGTTATTCCATTTCATTATATGTATTTGGTCATGTATATATTTTTTTAGAAATGAGACATGAAACACATTATGTACACGTATATGGCCAGGGAGCACTAGTTGATAAGCCATTGGGCCAATCCGAGTAATAATCTGAAAAGTGCCACAAAATCTATGGGCTAGTTTAGAATGCCCACTCCACCTCAAGGTGCTTCTCTTGGGTTTCACCCAAGCATACACGTGATATCCAACCTAGAATTCCCTATAAGATCTGTGTTGATCGACATAGTTCTTTTGGCGATCTTGAGCATATTTTAAATAATTAACTCTAATTTTTTTCACTGTAGCTTCCATCTCCTTAAGCATATCGAGTCCTAACATCCATTTGTCTTTCGGCCTACTCTAATTAATTGGTGTTTTACATCTCCTCTCATACAATACTTCAAAAGGGTTCATCCTCAGTGAGGCATGATACCCATTTTTATAGGAAAATTCTACTAAGTATATATATTCTTCCCATTTTTTAGGTTGTTGTATTACATACATTTGGAGCATGTCCTCTGACACCTAATTTACTCGCTCCGTCTGCCCATTTTTCTGTGGATGATAAGATGCTCTAAATTTCACTTGAGTGCTTAAACTGGTGAATAAGGCTTTCCAGAAGGTAGTGCTAAATTTTACATCTCGATCAGAAATGACTGTTTTGGGAATCTCGTGAAGCCTGAAAACTTATTTCATGAAGATATCAATTATTTGTATTGCTTTATAGGTTGAATGAACTAGTATAAAATGGGTTTCCTTACTCAATTTTTCCACTACCACCATTATAGAATCGTTTTGTTTTTATTTTGGGAGTCCATTAATGAAATCCAATGTTACAATCTCCCATTTCCATTCGGGAATAGGAAATGGGTGAACTAGACCGACTAGATGTTTATCATCTTCTTTCACTTGCTGACATTCCAAGCATTGTGCGAAGTACTGAGTTTTCTCTTTCTTCATTCCGGGCCAAAAATAATATTTCCTTAGCGTAGTGATAAATTTATAGTATCCTGGATTTGCAACATAAGGATTTTTGTGATATTCATCTAGGATAAATCTCTTAATATCTCGTTGATTTGGGACATAAATGTGTCCTCGGTATATCAGCATGTTTTCTTCGTTAACATTATAATCCAAATTTCTTTCAGAGCTTCCTTCTTGTCTTGCTTGTTGCCAGAGAAAATGATATTCTATATTTTTTAATGCAGCTTCCTTAATTTGGTTAGAGAAATTAAATTTTAGTTTGTTGAAGTAAATTTCATAAACACGGCTCAACCTCCTGCTTAAAGCATCAGCTAACCGGTTCTCCTTACCTTTTAGATGTTTAATATCAAAGTCAAATTTTCTTAATAATTTAGTCCACCGCGCTTGTCGTGCATTCAAATTTGGTTGATTGAAAAAGTTGGTTAGATTGTTGTGATCTGTCATTAGCATAAATTTGTTCCCCAAAAGATAATGTTACCAAACCTTCAAGGCTAGGATCACTACGGTGAGCTCCAAGTCATTAGATGAATAATTTTGTTCATCGTCTTTCAACTTTTGAGATTCGTGTGCCACCACCCAGACGTCCTTCATTAGCACACCTCTGACCCCTTCTTGACATGCACCTATGCAAACTAGAAATTCTTTTTTTGGGTTTGTTATTCGCAACATCGACGCGGTGGTTATTAATTTCCACAATAGGTCGAAAATTTGTTGACACTCAGGAGTCCATTTAAATAAATTCCCCTTATTTTTTAAAGATTTAAGAGGACAAGCCACCTTATAAAAAATATTTATAAAGTGGCAATAGTATCCTACTAAACCCAAGAAGGATCAGATGTCTACCATGTTCTGAGGAGTGGGCCATTCCATGATTTTTTTAATTTTTTCGGGATCCATAGTTATCCCTTCTTTTGTTATGACATTTCACAGCAACTGTATTTTTTCCTTATAGAAGTCACATTTGATGTAATTTGAATACAACTAGTGTTCTCGTAAGTTGTGTAATACAATTCGTAATTGTTCCTGGTGCTCCTTCATGCTCTTTGAATAGATCAAAATATCCTCGATGAATATTAATACAAACTTATCAATATAGGGGTGAAATATTTTATTCATAAGGCCGATAAAGGTAGTTGGAGTGTTATTCAATATGAACAACAGAACTACAAATTCATAATGTCCATAATGGGTGCTGAAATAAGTCTTAGATATGTCTTCCTCTTTAACTATTATATGGTGGTAACTGGATCTCAAGTCAATCTTCAAAAATATTTTGGCACCTGTTATCACCCAAAAATTCTCAAAACATCATTGTGTCAAATCTACTTTTGGTCATGATTTCAAGGAGGTCTTAGATAGGTTTTAAGTCATTTCATGATTGAAAGGGTAAGAAATAGGCTTTGAGTCTCAAAAATGTAATCTTTCATTTCTAAATAAAGTTTAGAAGTCTTATTCCATGGTTTAAAGATCCCATCATCCATTTAGAAGTTTTAAAAGGTCAGTTTTCATTTTCAAATAAAGTCCTTTAGGTTCACTTCATGGTCAAATAGGTCATATTTTTCATTTGGGGGTCATGCCATGAAGTTTTGGGTTAAATATTTGCAATCATAAAGGAATCTGCATTTTTCGTAGCGCAGCTAGTTCAAAAAAGGTGATTTGCGCTACGAAAACAAGCTTTTTTCATAGCGCACTATGAGGCAAAAACCCTATTTTTCTGTTTTTAGTAGTCAACTTCCAAGGGGGTTCCTGAGCAACTGAAAATTCATTTTTGAAAACTGAAAGAGTTTTTTCTTCCTAACATACTAAAATAAAAAAAACGTCTCTCATTTTCTTCAAATTAATTATGAGGTGGGATACATTGATGACTTAACTTGCGCTACGAAACTGCTGAAAGTCATTGAGAGAAAAACTCTATTTTCTGGTTTTAGTTGTCAACTTAATGGTCAGTTTCTAGCCACAAGAAAACATATTTGGGAATTATGAAATAGGTTTCTCTTCATAAAATATCCAGATACAATAACATATCTCACTTTTGTCACAAGTGTTACCATTTGGGAGATACAAGGCTTTCTTTGAAGCCATATTTTTAGAAATCAGAATTTTCCAGTGTTACACAGGTTGTTCAAAGACAGTTTTTGGGCTGTAGGAGAGGTATTTCAAAAAAACAAGAGAGTTTTTTGTTCAAGACAGAATTTTCTCCAAAATCCTCCTTCAGTTTTGCAAAATACATTATGGGTGAGAAGATAAAAGCTCTGTCTCAACATCTATTTTTCAAATGAAAAAGGGAAAAAAATGGTAAATCCTTGAATAAGTTTTGTCATGAAAATAAAGATCACTTTGAAGAATAACATCCATTAAATCTATTTGATGTTGATATAAATTCCTAAAAGATATTAAATATCTCCAAAACTATAGATTAAAAAAAAAAAAAAAACCGTGTTAAAGGAGTACACACAGCAGTTTCGTAGCGCGCTATGAAACTGTTGAAGGTGAAGTTTTGGCATTTTTTGCATGAAATTGGGAGGTAAGGAATACTGGTCTTCAGATTTTAGTATTGCAAATGGAAAGAGAAATATCACAAATGAATTTTTAGGTTGAAAAGAAAGAAAAATAATGGTCAAAGGAATGTTTTTACAGTGGTACAAAAACTACGCTATGAAAACAGGTTGTTTTCATAGTGTAGTCATATTCCCTCTCCTTTTCATTTTTCCAAAGGTTTCTTTTTGCACATGTGGAAGGTTGAAGAGTTTATGGAAATTTAACACATGTTGCATATATGAAACATTCATCAAGGCTATCAAATTTGCTTGAAGATAAGCATGAAGGTTAAGGGGGTAAAAAGTAGGAACTCTGTCTCCTGGTTTTTAGGACAGTTGGGTCATGAATCAGCAGGTTTTATAAAAGGACTAAAGGCATCATCCAAATTGGACCTCATGAGGTTGGAACTGTCAAAGGAAGAATTAAAGGTTAGATAAGTTTATTTTCAAACATGTTTAGGAGTTTCACTCCTATTTGTATTAGGACTCCTAAAAGACAGTTAGTTGTCAGCTTGTAATTAATAGTTTGTTTGATGAATAGAATAGGTGTCAAGGATAGAATTCGAATTCTCATAATGATGGATCATGGAATCCAAGATTGTAAATGCTCTATATAAAGAATTAGGTCGAATTCATATGGGTTGAAGAATTTTTGGCCCAACTGTTGCTTTATGTTATGGACTATAATCATTAATACAGAGAGGTTTTTTCGTCTTGACAGATCTGAGTTTCTCATGGGGTTTAATGTTTTCTTGATCTATATGTTACTGTTGGAACACCTAATCCTACATGGGTAGGTGTGGAATGCAAAAAGTCACAATGGAGTCCAAGTGACCTTGGAATATGAAACCAAGAGTCACACCATTGTACCATAAATGTACATCTTTGTATAATGAAAAATAAGAAAGCCTCACGCTTATCTTTCATTGTGTGTTGTTTCTCTTGTGTGTGCATTCTTCTTCCTCATACACCATGTGTGTGCTTCAACATGGTGTTTAACATGGTATCAGAGCGGGCGATTGCTGGCCCTGCTCCAAATTGAGTGAGCCATTTTGTGTTTATGGCTTGTGCATATCTGCATTTTTTCAGCTTTTAGAGAGTTTTTGCAGCAGTGTTTTTGCCGCCATTCAGTGGTTTTGGAGAAGGAGCAGCATTTAGAAGAAAGAGCAGCATTCAGAATTGGTTTTGAAGGAAAGGCAGCACTGCCCATCTGAAGGTTTTCATTCTCATTTTTCCTGCAATTTCTATTAAATTCTGCATTTCTCTGCTGCTGGAAAAATCATTTTTTTAAGTCTACAAGTTCCTGCAAATTATTTTGCTGTGTATCTAGAAAAATTATGCTATATATTTGGAAGGAAAATTCCGCTGCTAGATTTCCTACTCTCTGCTCTGCTGTTTTAATTAAAAAAAAAAAAAAAAAAACCCTGCAACACAGCCCTCGGCCCTCCTTCTACTCCCCACACCAGCGCTCACTCTGCAATCGACTCTCACTCTCGGCCTCTTCCGCTCCCTTCAACGCCTCTCTCTACAGCCTACGGCCCGAAGCTCACTCCACTTCACCTATCTGCGCATACGATCCCTCCCTACGCTCATAGCACCACACCTACAGCTCATACTCCTCACTGGTCTACACTCGGCCCTACGCCCCTGCAATTCTTAACACACCGCATTCTCGAAACCTCACAATCCACTCACCCTAAATCCCATTTCCCTACGCTACTACCTATCTCACAAAACTCTCCCCTCGACCCTGGCCTCTCGGCCCTCCCTCACGGCCTCCGCACATACATTACAACACTCCTTACCTCTCACCAAACACCCGCCTCCCACCTACAATCGATTCCCCTTCCTCATATAAATTTATACGCCCTTTCTCATATAAAATTCCCCTCTAATCCCAAATCAATTTAAATTTTTAAATTTTTTCCTTAGTTATAATACCCACCCATATAATACCACTTTCTTTTTAATATCCACTCTCCCACCCCTTCATAAAAATAAATAAATAAATCCCCCCCTCATTTTTAAATTAATTTCTCTCCCCATTATAACTAATTCCCATTTTAATTCCTCTCCTCTTTTTTAATATACGCCCCTTCCACTAAAATTAATCCCCATCATAAAACTCCTTTCTCCTTTTTTTAATACCTCCCTCCATTAAAATTCTCCCTTTTTCCATTTTTATGAATTAATCCCTTTTTCAAATTTTTAATTAATTTCTTTAAAAAATAAAAAATAAAAAAAAATCTCCTCCTCATTTTTTAATTATTCCCATCCCAATTAATCTCCCTCCCCCAATTAACAAACCCCCTCCATATAATACTCTTTTTTATTATCCCCCCCTCAATTTTTTTAATCCCAAATAATTAATTTTTTTAATTAATTTTCAATTAATTAAAAAAAAAAAAACAGCAGAGAGAGAGAGAGAGGAGAGAGAAGATTTGAACAGCAAAAAAAGAGGAATGATATGTGAGCAGAATTGAAGAAATGACATGGACTATACATATAGAAGAAGAAAGTGAAATTTGACATTGTGTGATTTTTGACATGAGAGTGATTTTTTGAAGATTTTTACATGAGAAGACAAGTTTGCCATCATTTGAACAGCTCTTTGAAGGAAATTTCAGCAGCTTTAAAGGCCTCTTGCATAGTGTTTTCAGCTGCACATTTACACATATTTTGCAGAAATATTGTATTGAACTGACATTGTATTTTGAGTGGAATTTGTAGCTTCTTCATAGCTGCAATCAGTACTTGAGTTGTTGGAAAATTGTTGATTGCCCTCCATCATTTGAGGAGCACATTTTGTACTTTGAGAATTTCTTGAGTCATTTGTATTTGTTGAATCACATTGTAAACGGGTGCATTTTCGGTTGAAGCCGACACCCTTTCATTTGTTTTGAGCCTAATTTGTTGAAAATGGCCAAAATCAATGAGGCATTAATGTTGTTGAATGACCTCATTCATTCAAATGTTGATGATGTGATAAAAATGAGCAAGGATGCTCTTTGTAAAATTCACAGTTGTTTGCAAGATGCACATGAAAATATTGAGTTTTTGCAGTTGGAATCTCAGCTCCAACAAGACGAACTTCACCAAAAGAATCACCATTCTGAACCTATTTCTGTTCAGAACATTGTGAAGGACTCTCATCAAAAGAAAGAAGATAAAGTTCCAGTTGATTCACATTCAATTCTTTGCACTAGAGCAGATTTACATGTAGATGTAGCAGTTCAACCTGCACTTCCTAAGCCCATCATCAGACCTTGGGAAGAGCTTGTCCACAACAAGCACCGAACTGGTCTTGGATATGACAAGGATGTGTCCTTTCATATTCCGGACTACACCAAGCCCATCATATTTCCAGCGCTATCTGTTGTATGACGCTTCACCTTGCACGTTCCAGATCCCTGCTCTACTTCCACAACAAACATTGAGAAATGCCAACACCGGTGGATTCCAGCTGGCCATATGAAAGATCATTGTTTTGATCTTCATCCATGCAAGCACTATGGTCGGCACACCCATTCTTCAGACAGATGCTTCAGAAACAAGCCTCCTGTAAGAACAAAGATTCATCTTGGATGGATCGCTTCTTGGCAATGGGCATCAGCAGCCAAGAAGATGTTTAAGACACATGTTAGAACTTGTTCTCAGATATTGAGCAAACTTGCAGTTGAGTTTTCGCCATCATCTCACCTTGTCCCTGACAGGGGGGAAATGGTGGTCATGTACAAGCTTCGACGACAGATCAAGCGAGCCTGAGCCACAATCTTTCATTCCATGTTCAGAGTTGTAGCCAGCATTTCAAGCGAGCCTGAGCCACAATTAATCATTCCGGATTCAGAGATGTAGCCAGAGATACGGATGCCCATGAGCATACCTTTGGTTGGTGGATAACCTAAAACCATCATTTTCGGTTGGTGGATAACCTAAAACCATCATCTTTGGTTGGTGGATAACCTAAAACCATCATTTTCGGTTGGTGGATAACCTAAAACCATCATCTTTGGTTGGTGGACAACCTAAAACTACCACAGGTAGTAGACCTCCCTTCTTTTAGGTCGAAGGTCTCCCTTTTTTATGAGGGACAATTCCTCTAGCAGAAGCCTTCAGCTTCTTGCCAGTTTTGGAAGAGTTCCGGGAACTGCAACAAGTATTGCGTTCCATTGTTTGTGGTCATCCTAAAACCACCTCTTTTTTCCAACATTTCAGAGAGTTGATTCAGCCCAAGTGCTGCCATGTATACTTTGCAGATTTGTATTACAACTCTTCTTGGACTCACACATACCCCTTCGGATTAAGGGGGGATGTTGGAACACCTAATCCTCCATGGGTAGGTGTGGAATATGAAAAGTCACAATGGAGTCCAAGTGACCTTGGAATGTGAAACCAAGAGTCACACCATTGTACTATAAATGTACATCTTTGTATAATGAAAAATAAGAAAGCCTCACGCTTATCTTTCATTGTGTGTTGTTTCTCTTGTGTGTGCATTCTTCTTCCTCATACACCATGTGTGTGCTTCAACATGGTGTTTAACAGTTACTTTAAATTAATTGCAGTAGATCTTATTACAATTACTCAGAATTCACAACCATGTGCTCTGACTTCCTTTAATTATGGGATGACTGTGTTTTTCTGAATCTTATGAGTAAACTAGCAGTAGATTTCCATACTATTACTTAGAATTCAAAACCATGTGCTTTGACTTTCTTTAGTAATGGGATGACTGTGTTTTTTCTGAATCTTGTGAGTAAACTACCCTTGAAACACTAGCAGTAGATTTCCATACTATTACTCAGAATTCATAACCCTATGCTCTGACTTCCTTTAGTAATGGAATGACTTTTTTGACCTATGTTATTGGGTGAATTGTCTTTGTGAAAAACCCTATTTGACTCGGCTTCCATGTCAAGAGTTCTTGCCACTAAATCTACTGACTTGTTGACTCCATAACCCAATGTTAGTAAGCCTTTATCTTTCAACCTATAAACATACAAAATCACAAACCACAGAGTTAGCCATCTATCTATATCTTATATCATTAACCCTTGAGAGAGCCCTCTCAGGCTACGGAGGCTAAGCCTTAGCTAAAATATTGATTTGAAATAGTTATACCAAGATTGACTTGATGAGTAGCCTATCAGGGTCATATTTTGGTGATAAAATTTTGGTGCATCTGCTAGGAGCCTAAAGATTATTCATTCCCGAAATCAAGAAGCTGAACTTCTGAAGGTAGCAGGAGCTCAGAATCTGTCCGAGGCTACAGAACTACCTTGGTGACTCCATTGTTGAAGAATTCAAAATTCATAGATTCATGGTGATTCCACAGGAGTTATGAAGAACTCGGATGCTGCCATTCTTATTTCAAGATATGCATGCATAAATTTTTCAGGAATTCATGGTTTCCCAAATCATTTTCCCAAGGATACATATTTTTTAAGGAATGGTCCAAAATTCAATGGGGAAGATTTGAGTTTAACTTTGAAGCATATATCATATTTATGTGATTTTACCTAGCTTCTTAGAGTCAAACATGAAGATGTTTGCATTATCTTGTTCTATGATTCATTTCAAGGGAAATGTAAACAGTGGATTGAAATTTTTCCTATCAGATCTATTAAGTCATTTGCAAACTTTTGGCTTATGTTTTTGGAGGAATGGATAGACAAAACAGAGTTGATGGCAAACTCTCCTTCTATTCAAGGTTTCAAACAATGGAATGATGGTCATATTGATGAAGAAATAGATGAAAATTTTTCTTTGTCCTTGTCTTCTTATCTAAAATCATTTGAGTGCAAGACAGAAGATAAGACGAAATTTTTGGATGAAGTTGCTAAGAACATTGAGAAAGACATGGAAGGGTTACAAGGTCAAATTCAATCATATAGTATTCATGATCATTATCATTATTTTCAAAATATTTCTATGACAAAACACAAAGAGAGAGTATTTCTACCTTTCTCCTTTGAGATTGAGGAAGAATGCACTATTTTTGAAAATCAGTTTGAAAAGTAGTTTGAGAGCACACAACTGATGTCTTATCTGGTTGATCAAAGCATGTATATGTGGTCCAAAGTCTTAGAATGTCATGAGAAGTTTCAAACAGATTATGTCTTCTATGGTTCTATAACTGATTACATGGAAAAGATTTACTGTTCAGATTTTCAGTTATATTTTCATCTTGAAGATCAGATATATCTCATGTTGCCTCGGTTATTTCAATAGCATGTTTATTTTTGCTTCAAGCACAGTCAAGAGATTCAAGTGTTAGATCAGATCAATGACAGGCTTCATTGGAAGTTTCATGTTCCTTGAGCTACAAATGGAGATTGCAGCTGATAGGGTAGGTAGGTAGGAATGCACAAATAAGCTCAAGGTAGGTTGACTGAGCATTTTTAGTAGCTACAGTTTGAGTGCTTCTTGCAGAGACCATCAAACTTGAGCCCGAGGTGAAGCTCATAAAAGTTTGATTGGGCAGAATTTCGGAGTGTTATTTTAAAGGATGGATAGCAGCACTGGAGCTATCAGTTCTTATTTTACAACAAGGGCACACTATCCCAAGTGGAGCCACTGTTATCACCCAAAAATTCTCAAAACATCATTGTGCCAAATCTTCTTTTGGTCATGATTTCAAGGAGGTCTTAGATAGGTTTTAAGTCATTTCATGATTGAAAGGGTAACTGATAGGATTTGAGTCTCAAAAATTCCATATTTTATTTCCAAATAAATTTTAGAAGTCTTATTCCATGGTTAAAGATCCCATTATCCATTTAGAAGTTTTAAAAGGTCAGTTTTCATTTTCAAATAAAGTCCTTTAGGTTCACTTCATGGTCAAATAGGTCATATTTTTCATTTAGGGGTCATGCCATGAAGTTTTGGGTTAAATTTTTTCAATAATACAGGAATCTGCATTTTCGTAGTGCAGCTAGTTCAAAAAAGGTTATTTGTTGTACGAAAACAAGTTGTTTTCGTAGTGCACTATGAGGCAAAAACCCTGTTTTCTATGTCTAGTAGTCAACTTCCAAGGGGGTTCCTGAGCAACTGAAAACTCATTTTTGCAAACTGAAAGAGGTTTTTCTTCCTAACATAATCAACTACAAAAAAATCTCTTAGTTTCTTTAAATTCATTATGAGGTAGGAGACAATGATGACTTAACTTGCGCTATGAAAATGCTGAAAGTCATTGAGAGAAAAACTCTGTTTTTTTGTTTTAGTTGTCAACTTAATGATCAGTTTCTGGCCACAAGAAAAATTCTTTGGGAATTATGAAAGAAAATTATCTTCATAAAATCTCCAGATACAATAACCTATCTCATTTTTCTTACAAGTGTTACCAGTTAGGAGATACAAGGCTTTCTTTGAAGCCATATTTTTAGAAATCATAATTTTCCAGTTTTACACAAGTTGTTCAAAGACAGTTTCTAGGCAGTAGGAGAGGTATTTCAAAAAAAAAAAAGAGGTTTTTGTTCAAGACAGAATGGTCTCCAAAATCCTCCTTCATTTTTTCAAAATACATTATGGGTGAGAAGATAAAAGCTTTGTCTCAACATCTATTTTTCAGATAAAAAATGGCAAAAAATGGTAAATCCTTGAATCAGTTTTGTCATGAAAATAAAGATCACTTTGAAGAAGAACTCCATTGAAGCTATTTGATGTTGATATAAATTCTTAAAAAATATTAAATACCTCCAAAACTGTAGATTTAAAAAAAAAAATTGTGTTAAAGGAGTACACACAGCAGTTTCGTAGCGCGCTACGAAACTGCTGAAGGTGAAGTTTCGGCATTTTTTGCATGAAATTGGGAGGTAAGGACTACTGGTCTTCAGAGCTTAGTATTTAAAATGGAAAGAGAAATATCACAAATGAAGTTTCAGGTTGAGAAGCAAGAAAAATAATGGTCAAAGGAATGTTTTTACAGTGGTACAAAAATTGCGCTATGAAAACAGGTTGTTTTCGTAGCGCAGTCATATTCCCTCTCCTTTTCATTTTTCTGAAGGTTTATTTTTGCACAGGTGGAAGGTTGAAGAGTTTATGGAAATTTAACACATTCCAAATATATTAAACATTCATGAAGGCTAGCAAATCTACTCGAAGATAAGCATGAAGGTTAAGGGGGTAAAAAGCAGGAACTCTATCTCCTGGTTTTTAGGACAATTGGGTCATGAATCAGCAGGGTTTATAAAAAGACTAAAGGCATCATCCAAATTCAACATCATGAGGTTGCACCTGTCAAAGGAAGCATTAAAGGTTAGATAAGTTTTTTTTCAAACATGTTTAGGAGTTTCACTCCTATTTGTATTAGGACTTCTAAAAGACAGTTAGTTGTCAGCTTGTAATTAATAGTTTGTTTGATGAATAGAATAGGTGTCAAGGATATAATTCGATTTCTCCTAATGATGGATCATGGAATCCAAGATTTTAAATTCTCTATATAAAGCATTAGGTCGAATTCATGTGGGTTGGAGAATTTTTGGCCCAGCTGCTGCTTTATGTTATGGACTATAATCAGTAATACAGAGAGGTTTTTTCTTCTTGACAGATCTGAGTTTCTCATGGGGTTTAATGTTTTCTTGATGTATATGTTACTTTAAATTAATTGCAATAGATCTTATTACTATTACTCAAAATTCACAACCATGTTCTCTGACTTCCTTTAGTAATGGGATGACTGTGTTTTTATGATTCTTGTGAGTAAACTAGTAGTAGATTTCCATACTATTACTCAGAATTCACAACCATGTGCTCTAACTTCCTTTAGTAATGGGATGATTGTGTTTTTTATGAATCTTGTGAGTAAACAACCCTTGAAACAATAGCAGTAGATTTCCATACTATTACTCAAAATTCATAACCCTATGCTCTAAATTCCTTTAGTATTGGAATGATTGTTTTGACCTATGTTATTGAGTGAATTGTCTTTGTTAAAAACCCTATTTGTCTCAGCTTCCATGTCAAGAGATCCTACCACTGAATCTACTGGCTTGTTGACTCCATAGCCCAATGTTAGTAAGCCTTAATCTTTCAACCTATAAACATACAAAATCACAAACCATAGAGTTAGCCATCTATCTATATCTTATAGCATTAACCCTTGAGAGATCCCTCTCAGGCTGAGGAGGCTAAGCCTCAGCTAAAAGATTGGTTTGAAATAGTTACACTGAGATTGACTTGATGAGAAGCCTATCAGGGTTATATTTTGGTGATAACATCACCTTTAACTTGATCAAATAGATCGTCAATTCTGGGTAATGGATATTTACTTTTAACTATCAATTTGTTTAATTATCAATAGTCTATGCACAATCTTAACATGTCATCTTTCCTTTTAACAAAAAGTATCAGTGCTCCCCATGGCGATACACTTGGGAAGATGTAATTCTTATCCAACAACTCTTGTAGCTGAAATTTCAGCTATGTAACTTTAGGTATACTCATCTAGTAAGGAGCCCTAGATTCATGCACAACTCATAGAATTATTTCAATAGAAAAATCCAAATCTCTTCTTGGTGGTAACCCAAGTATTTCCTCCAGAAATACATCTGCAAACTCTATAATCATTGGTATATGTTCTAATATAGTTTCTTTTCCTCTCGAATCTGTATATCCCACCTAAACATCATAAATGCGGCAACCCTTATTCAAACATTTTCCTAATTGAAAAGCAGTAATGGGCCTAAGTTGTATAGGTCTCTTAATTCCCTGAATCTCACATATGGAACTAACTTCATTTCAGTAACTAATTGTCTTCTCTTTATAATTAACCATGGACCAGTGACTTTCCATCCAATCCATGCCAATTAAAACATCATAAGACCCCAGAGGTAAAATGTTTAAATTTAACCTCAAAGGTTGGTTTTCCACCTCAATTAAACATTTGTCCACTTTAGAATTGGCTTGCCTTTTTGCTCCCGTGGCTAGTTGAACTAACCAGGGTTGTTTAAACTTATTAGCTTTTAATTGACACAATTCTACTATTCTAGGACTTACATAACTTAATTTTTCACCAGGATCTATCAATATATAAACAACATGATTAATAATTTTACCTTCTTTTTCAATCATGATGGGCTGATAGTCCGCTTGGCGATCATCGAGTGTTGCATTAATTATTGGAAGACTCCTGGCCACTTCATCCATAGTTGATCCTTCGTGAATATTGGCTATGGGTTCCACGCTTTTGCAATGAGGAAAATTCTTGATATAACGTGGTTCTTCGTAGCCCCAACAGTGTGGAGGTGGTTTCTGGGTTGAACTTTTTTCAACCTTCTTAAATGGATCCACCTTTTTTTACTCACTCTTGGAATAGCTCTTTTGCTGTTTTTTCTCCAGCAATTTTTCCTTGTTGTACCTTGACAGTGTTTCTAGAACCAATATTCCTATTACTTCTGCCCATTGGTGCATTCCTTTGCCCCTTATTACCTGACCAACTCTTACCATTATCCATTTTCTGCACCTACTCATAGCAGATTTATGATTTCCTCACGACGTCATCCATGGTCTTTGGGTATTCGAACTCAATTATTTCCCTCATATGCCACGATAGACTGCCAACAAACCTTTGAACCTTCACCTTATCTTCACGTAGATATGTTACTTATCGTAACTAAATTTCGTTACATATTCATCAATAGTTAATTGGCCAATCTTAAATCGTTAAATTCCTTTGCCTTGTCATCGTAGAATCATTCAGTCAAAATATTATTTTTGAAATGTTTCTGAAAAACTTCCCAAGTGATTGTTTGTTCATCAATGCCGTGTACTTTCTTAGCTTCCTCCCACCACAAGGTGGCATTACCCCGCAATTGGTAAATAGTTAACTGGTCTTTTAAAGATTTGAAAATATTTTATTATATCCATCAACCATGATTCTATCATTTCCTCTGTTCACCATCATAATTTAGGGGTTTAATATTTTTAAATTCTCCCTGCAACTTAGATTTTTGCTTCTTTGACTTCTGGCGTATCTCACTGCTGGAATTATCCCTAGACTCTTTCCCTTTTGCTTCTGATTTTCTACAAATGCTTGGGTTTGACTTAATTCTAGTATATTGTCACCCCTCCTCCTATGAGATTCAGCCTGTTTTCCATTGTCTGAGTTGGGTTTGGAATTTTGATGGTTTTGTCTATCTGTTAAACTTTTCAAAATGCATTCCTACTCACGTACTAACCATTCATTTTTTTTCCCAAGGACGGCCATTTCAGCGCTAAGATGATCTACAGTTTCCATCAAAGCTTTAGTTCTATTCCATTGTTAATTTTCCAACTGAACCCACAGCTTCAGGTTATTTCCGTCCAAAGGAGAAGAACCTCCTTCCATCATATGACCATAAGTTTGAGTAAAAGGTAGTCCTCCTCTCCTCCTCATGGTATTTCCTGCCTATCTCTTCCTGTAAACAACACCAAAAAATTTTCCCATCATGCCGAAAGTGTAGGAACTTAGCTCTGATACCACCTGTAACATACCCATGGACAAAATAAATAAATAAATTTTCCCTTGGATTACCACAGAGTAAATGTAATTTTAACAAATTGATGTTTATCCCAAACTATTATTGTTATTTAACTCCAAATTGTGGTGTGCCTTACACCCACTTACTTATTATTTGGTGAATGTATTAACCATTTGAATTTATATAAACTATAGGTAGATTGTTTATAATCTTCCATAACCTAAGTTTTTTAATATTCACCCTAAATGTGTTGCAAATGGATTGATATAGATGTATTTCATTTATGAATATTAATGGTTATTAATCGAGGTTCCACCCCAGTCCTCTCGTGGCTGCTAGATTGGATTTGATTCACTCCAGGTGTCATCATCACATTCCAAGACAGGGGCTATCTTGAGGCATCTCTGATCGACGGTGAATAGGAGCATTGGGATCGATGAGTGATCCATGGTGAGAAAGTTTGAACCGAGATCAGATGGTATGGGTTGGAGGGAGGGCATTATTAGTAACTGCCCTCTTCTTCCTGACCACAAAACCCTCAGTTGAGCTTTGCCGCCTGGAGCAAACCGCTCTGCAATTTTGTGGAACTTACCTTTTTTATGCGCTAGTTTATTCCTCCCTTCCACATCTCGATAATGCACATAGGTAACCAAGTTTATCATCTTGTAGAACCTCTTTTATTTTTTTATTATTTCTCTTAATTTATCAAGAGCGTTTGAAGCTTTCTTTTGCATTTTTCTTGCAAGGTCCCAACATCATTTTGTAATGTTTCCCCCTCGTTTCTCAGGCCATACCTAGATCCTCCCTTGGTAATTTCGATGTACAGGTGAGTTCTGAGTTAAAATTATAACTCATTCCATTATTTTTCTTTTATTAGATGCCAATGCACAGGGATTTAACTATTATTGTTTCTCGGTATTGCAATTTGGAGACTCGTTATTCCAACCATTTATGTGAGCTAGAAGAGACCCTGCGTACCCAACTTGTTGCGACCATTTTCTGAGAACCTACAGGTGGGAACACCTATTCCAGCTTACCCGAAATTGGGTTTTTAAGGGTTACGGTCGTAATGTAATTTTTTAATTGGCTAACCATACCTTGAAGGATTGTAGTTATAGTTATTTTGGAACCATTACAGATAGTGTGGGTTTTTGTTTTACTTATAGGTTACTGCATTGGTGTGTTTTTAATTAAGCACAAACCGCCATGGGATGAGGTTGGGACTATTATGATAAAATTGATATATAAACTGACATATTTTCAATCATTGAATGTTGTTCAATTTCTACAATTTTATTTGTCTTATGCACTATTAATTTGGAATGTTACCTATTATAGCAACTATTGTTAAAGCTTATTTAATGCTCTCAGTTTGGTTATATTATTCCTTAAGTTATACGAACTATTATATTGTTGCGTACTGATATTCTACTATTTTAAAAGCGAGGTTTGGACCCCCAAAATGTTGAGGGTTGGGATTGTTTTCCCAATGGCAAGGTTTTCGCCCAGGTATGGGAGTAACTAACCCAACTCCTCTAAAATTTATGTAGGGTTTCTTGTATGAAACCTACACACCCTAGGTCTTTTGTGTTCCACCTTAGGGTTATTTAACACTGTATTTTTTTCATTTTCTCAACAACAGAGGTTAGAAACATATGGTTATCTATATGTCTGAAATTATTGTTATATTCATCAGAGAAAAAACTTAACCATATACCTAATTAACCATTGTACTTTAATCAATATAAAGCTACCTCTTCCTTATGAAATAAATTCTTACACAGTATTTTATAACTAATTTCGATACTTTGGCAAGTATTTTCCCTAGATAGCTATACTTTCTTGTTTTATCCCAATGCTGACAATCTCAAGATATAACTTAAACTAACATATCACAACAATTAACAATGGTGTCATTATAAACATTGTATAGCAATAATAATGGTATTGTTGTAATATGAGATAGTAAATAATATCAATATTCTTCTCTACATTGCATAGCAATTAATAACTATAATAATTTGTTAAATTTCACCACAGCTTAATCACACAATTATTCTCAAAACAGTTATACTTTACTTTCAGTATGGACTCTACTAGTATGGATGTTAAACAGTTCCATATTCGTAGCAACCTGTAACACTTTTCCTTAACTGATCAAGGAAGGAGTTTTCTTACAGACTTACAGTCAATGGATGTACCTCCCAACCACGAATCTAGTTTCAGGATGGAGCTCTCCCCCGAGCCAATTCCACACACAAAATGATCAAACAGTTTCCCTCCAGACCACATGATCCTCATCAGCTACAATCTAGGAAATGCAATTCCACTAGCTCACTAGCTGGAATTATATGGTTCTCAAATTCCTTTCTCTGGAAATCTATTCACCATCTTCTTCCTTTTTTCCATTTTTTCAGCCTCAAGTTCATGCAACCCCCTCTTGGCCCATCCTCTAGTTTTTTCTTCCTGTTGGAAAGGAATGGCTACCAACAGCTAGCCCTAACTGACTTAAACAATTTTTGTGTGGAACTGTTTCTCACATCCATATTTTGTAAGCTTGTAATTAACCCATTCCTTTCTATATAAGAAATAATTTACGAAAATATCATAAAATTACCTTCATTACTTTATTTTAATAAATGTATTATTATAATTTCATTTCTTCAATAAAGTAAGTAAATCAGAAATGTTTACTTCAGTTAAAAAAAATAACTTACAGATTAACCCATTAACTGGGGTGTTCCATATGGTCTCCTATCTCTTGCTTATTTTTCGCATTTACATTGAAAATATTGAGGAATTCTTGGAAGTCATTGGATGTGAGGAGCTCAAACTTGTTGGTATAGTCATTACTCTTCTTCTTTATGCTGATGATATCATTCTTCTTGTGAGGAGTCCCAATGATCTTGACAAGCAGATTAAAACCCTCCATGAGTATTGTATCAATATGGGTATGACTATTAACACTGATAAGGCTAAAGTTATGATTATCAAATCCAAGAAGATAACTTATGACAATTTTATCTATGATAAAAATTACTTAGAGAATGTTTCTTATTACAAATACTTAGGTATTGAGATTCACCATCAACTCGACTGGAACTATAGCATTGAGAAAATGATTTTAGCAGGTTGGAAACCTTACTATGAGTTTGAAAACAATTGTAAGACAACTATTCTTTGGGTTTGGAGTAAAAAAAAGTTCCTTTTCGAGACTCTCATCACCCCTATTATTTTACATGGATGTGAGGTGTGAGGGTGTATTCTATCTAGATGTTCTTGGAGAAATATTGGAATGATCCAAAAGAAATTCATAACCTACCACCTAAATATTAAAGGTAATACTCCCTACCCTATTATATTGATTGAGGCTATCCTTTCCCCTATTGAATTCACATTTATGTTTAGATATATCATGTATAATAAGAATTTGTGCAACATGGAAGCCAAGGGACTCCAAAAAATTGCTTCTAACTCTAGTCAAAACCACCTTCAGCTTAATCGAGGGTGGCATAAGGATGCCAATTCCTCGATCGACCATTGGGAGATAAGGAAGGAGACCCTCTTAGGGAACAACAATAATATTAAAAATTTCATTACTTCCAAAGTTAAGGATAAGTTGTGGAGTGATAAGGAGTTAGAGGGGAAAAGAAAGTTAAGATATTATAAGGAGGTAATCAACCCCACACTTGCTAACTAGAATTACCTTTATATATTAACCAGTGATAAGAAGCGAATGAATATTGCAAGGATCAGAACTAATTCTCATGAGCTCCAAAGTGAAATTGGATGTTGGTATATTCCCCAGATTCTTTGGGACGAAATAATTTGCCTAATTTGTGATACTAAGAAAGTCGAAGATGAAAAGCACTTTCTCCTGGATTGTATGACTCTTACTCACATTCGTTCTCATTTCCATAAAAATTTCCCCACTATCAACCTCCTTGACTTGTTGAGTCACAATAACTACAGTGACCTTGAAATGGTTATTTCCCTCCTTTTTTATCACAAAAATAAAATCTTAAATAATCTCAATTAACCACTTCTTTCTTAAGGTCCAATATACCATATTGGTCTTAGTGGACGTTAATCATCATCATCATCATCATGAAAACAAATATTAGATAAATTTATCCAGTAGTCTTGTGCCTTGATTGTTGGTTTTCTTTAAGCTTTCCTTCGTCCGCCTTTATTATTAGGCCATCAATTTTAATTCCCATTTTCACAGTGGTGTGATTTTGCAGGGAGTGGGGGGCAGGGAGGCTATAATGATAGCTACCCTACCTCTATTCGATGCTTCACAAACAAATTTGGAGCTAGTTGTTTGGGTTTTCTTTTGTGGGCGACATTATTACATTTGCATTTTTTCATCAAGCGATGTGGATGATGACTTGGGATATTCTCACAAGCTCCTTATTTTCCTCATTTCTCCTAGCTCGCACTGATGCCATCAAAGTTGGGTGTCGACCCCTCCTTTTGAGGCCTTGTGGCCTCTTTTTTTTATTAGGAGATCATGTCTTATGCTCAAAAATTGAAAGTGCTCGAAACAGGTCCAAAACTAAGCGACCGGTAAGGTCTCATCGTTGTGATTCAAGCGCTGTGAACGGTTCAAAAAACCTATGTCGTATGAGGAATATATCGCATTTTGTCCGTTTTCCCAAACATAAAAAAAAATTGTGACTGGATGCACATTCAGCATGCAGGTACAGTCAGTAGGCATATTCTGGGAATATTCCATTTTTCTCCCAGCCAACAGGATGGTGCCACATGTCACATTGTGGATCGTTAATTTTTTTGGTACGAAGGTGTTTTTGGGTCATTGGATGTGTTTTGATTCGCTGTTGGATGAGCGACACATGGCAAGCCCAGAGGTCGCCACGTGTCCTCAGGATGGTATATTAAAATTTGTTTGAGGCTACAAGAATCGAACCTGAGACCTCGGGCATGGGTGCGAACAGCTTGACCAGTTTTCTTGTGAGGTGTTTCTTACCCCTATAGGGTGCCACTATTAATTAAAATTTATAAAATTGCATATGGGGGGGGGGGGGGTGGGGAGGGGACCGTCAGCGGTCCCAACCTGCTGGAGGCCCCCAAAGGTTGGTCACATGTTATGAAATAAATTGCAACACCAAATGTTTCTCTAACCAACTCCGACTATCGCACAACTGATCACATGCAATAATTTTTATGTAATGCTTTTCCACGCAGTTAGGGTTTTCAGAACCACAACTCCGAGTTCCAAGCCTATTCTGCGAAGTTTCCAACGGTGTTAACGTAGATGACGAGGGGTCGACATGTGACCACCCACCTGCCTAACCATTTTATTAAATGTTAACGGTTTTATATGGCACATTTAATAGTGCACCACTAAAATTCAGACTTTTGCTATTTTAACTGTAGTTAAACTGCAGTTCTCCACGTTTAGTGGAGCCTTTCTAGCTGAAATTGGGAAAAATGCATTGGGAGGTCAATTTTCGACCAATTTTATTGAAACAACAATCTACCTAGACTAATTTGCACATTATGGAGCCATTGGTGCAGATAAAATAGCCATTAGAGGCCTGTAAACACATGTCATTTACAATTTTGAGCATAATGAAAAAGAAGGACATGTCATTAGGAGCTGGACCAGCAGATGTAGCCAAGGAGGGGTGAACATTTTTGTCATGCCTACTGTGTAAAACTTATGTGTGAATTTTTTTCTTTGTTATGCATTGTTTTTCAGTGTTTTAAAGTCTTATTTCATGCTTAAATTTCACTAATTCATCTATATTTCATGGTTAAAACTCTCATTCCTTAAGGAAACATATGGAGACAAATTGTACATGTTTATATTACTAAAAGGACACTTAGCACAACATAACTAATACACTCCTTTCATATCAATTTGGTATCAAAGCTAGAGTTTTATCTCTGGTGTTTTTATGTGCAAATATTTGTTAACTATTTGCAAGGTTTTTCATGCTTACTAGGCTCAAGCTTAAGAGAGGAGAAGGCAAATTGGTGGAAGTAAGAGGTTCTCCAAGTGAGCCACAACAAAGGAGGGAAATATTGCCACATTCTCCACCACCTAGTTCATGTCCAAGAGAAGCAGAAGCAACATCAAGCATGTCTCCAGGAGAAGAAGAAGCCCATGAAGAGGTGGATCCCAAAGAGGAAGAAAGTGTGTTCAAGAAAGCATTCCTTGACATGACTGAAATGGTGAGAGTCCTTTATCAAGAAAAGAATGAAATACTGGAAGGGGGAGGATCCAAACTTCACAAGGAATTTTAGGGATCATCAAGAGGTCAGAAATATGAAGATAAATCAAATAAGGGAAATGGAGTAAATGGAGGAAGTGTAAAGTCACCATCATCACCCTCATCTTCATCCTCATCATCCTCTACTTCATCTTCAGTACATTAGCCATCAAAATCAAAGAACACTGGTAAAATTCTTTTTCTAGAACTTGATGTTAGGTTTGAATTGCCAATTTTTAATGGTGAATTCAATGCATAAAATCTTGATAATTGGATTAGGCAATTCGAGGTTTATTTGAGAATTCGGAACCTTCATGATGATGACACCAAAATCCAACTAGCTTCATTGAGGATGGAAGGTGCAGCTCTTGTTTGGTGGGAAGCCAAGACAAATGAGGAGATCAAAAAACATGGTAAGATTACTCTATCATGGATTGATTTCATTACTGAAATAAAACAACAATTTTATCCATTATCTCATATGCAGAAAGCCATAATGAACTGGAAAAATTTTAGACAATTGAAAGGACAAAATATACAAGACTACACCCGAGAATTTAGGAGAAGGGGTCTCTTATTAGGGGTAGATTTGTAGAGTCAAGATACTTTTCTCAAGTACAGAGGGGGCTTACATAGCTACCTTATACATACTATCCTCATTTTTAATCCTAGAATTATAAATGAGGTATGTGTTCAAGCCACACATCTAGAAGCTAGAGGGAAAAATACTTTTGAAGAGGGTAGAAACAAACCTTTTAAGGGGAAAAACAAAGAGAAGATCTCAAAAGGAAAAGGAAAAAAGGATGCATCTGTCAAGAAAGAGGGAGAGAAAGTTGTTTGTAAACATTTTTCAAGAGATGGACATGAAGAGAAAAATCATTGTAAATTACATCCCGAAAAGAGACCCAAGTTTAACAAAAACAAAGGGAAGCAGAAAACTGCAGCTACAACTTAACATGACTTAGGAGAGGATTCAGGTGATGAAACTAAAATTACAGCCATGGGATTGAAGAACATGAAGGGGAAATAAATTGAAACAAAACTCAGTACTAGTACTTCAAACTGTCACATAGAAGCTCCAAATGAAGAAGAGAGAATTGAATTGTTTCACATGAGGGTCATATCCAAACATACCAAGATTGATACACTGCTTGACAGTGGTTCACAAGCGAATTTAATCTCTGAAGACTTGGTCAAGACAATTAATCTTGAGACCATTCCACATCCAAAACCATATCCACTTGGGTGGATTTGTAAGGATGCAAATTTACAAGTTTCAAAGAAATGCATATTGCGCTTTGCAATACCTGCACATTTTGTTGACACAATTGAATCAAATGTGGTTCCGCTTGATATTACAGGTGTTGTGTTGGGTAGTCCTTACTTGTATGATAGGAAATCCATCTTCCATTGACATGAGAAAAAATACCATTTATTCAAATATGGAAAGGAGTACATTGTTAGAGCACATCGCAAGAAGACAAATATTGCAATGGTAAATGCTAGACAGGTAAAAAGGCTGGTGAATTCAAGTAAGAACTTTTTTCTTCTAATGATTAAGCCTAAAGATAATTTTAATCATGATTCATTTGAAGATTGTGATCCTAAGTTGAAATCATATTTATATGATTTAGTTCATGCACATCATGAGATGTTTCAGGAGCCAACAAGATTGCCTCCTAAAAGGGAGATTCAACATGAGATTTAGTTTCAATAAGATTTTTCCTCTTCCAAACATCGACATGTATCACATGTCAATAATGGAGAATGTTGAAATAAAGAGGAAAATCAAGGACTTTTTGGACAAGGGACTCATAAGGCCAAGAACTTTTCCATGTGGTTCACCCATAGTCTTGATTCTGAAAAAAGATGGGACTTGGCGCATGTGTGTCAACTTCAGAGCTTTGAACAAGATAAAAATAAAGAATCGATACCCACTCCCAAGGATAGATGATTTGTTAGATCAGCTGAAAGAAGAAAATTGTTTCACTAAGTTAGATTTACAAAGTGGATATCATCAAGTAATATTTGCAGAAAGTGACATATGGAAGACTGCATTCAAAGCCAAACAAGGACTCTTTGAGTGGTTGGTTATGTTGTTTGGTTTGTGTAATGCACCGGCAACTTTCATGCATGTTATGGATAATGTTTTGCATCCACTTATTGATGAATTTTTTATTGTGTATTTATATGCTAGACTCATTTTCAGCAAAACAAGAGAAGAACATGTCTTGCATGTAAAGAGGGTACTTGATGTTTTGAAGAAAGAGCAATTATTTCTTAAGATGTCTAAGTGCGAATTTGGAAAGACTTCTCTGGTTTATTTGGGACACATTGTAGGAGGAGGCACATTGATAATTTATCCTTATAAAGTGGAATCCATTGTGAATTGGCCCACCCCCAAATCAGTAACCGAGGTAAAAAATTTCTCAGGCGTAGCTCAGTATTAGAGAAAGTTTATTGCTAACTTTTCTACCATAGCAGCTCCTATGCATGCAGTGACAAGTGTGAAGAAAGGTTTCCAATGGGGAGGAAAACAACAGCAAGCTTTTGAAGCTTTGAAAGACAAGATCAGTTCAGCTTCGGTACTTACATTACCATATTTGAGACAGCCATTTGAGATACAAACCGATGCTAGTGATTATGCCATGGGCGCGGTGCTTTTGCAGCATGGTAAGCCTATCGATTTTCATAATTTTGAAACATTCAATAGTGTTGTAATCAATTATCCAACATATGACAAAGAGTTGTATGCGTTGTTACAAAGCATCAAGAAGTGGAAACACTACTTGATGGGTAAAGAGATGATTATATATACCGATCACCAACCGCTATAGGACTTGCAGTCACAAACAAAATTGCAGCAATCACGACATTTCTGGTGCATGGTATTTCTTCAACAGTTTACTTAGTTATAAGGTACAAGAAAGGTATTTTCAATAAAGTTGTTGATATTCTTTCAAGACCAATTATAAGTGCTTCTACTTTGCTTAAAAAATATTCTATTGTACAAGAGAGTTACATAGAACAGTATGCATCTGATAATGAGTTTCAAGATGTGTATGCTAGTTTGAGTGAAGGGAATAAAGTTGAGTAAAATGATTATCACATGCATAATAATTTGTTTTTTCATTTGGGCAAGTTATGTATACCACAATAAGAGAGACTTAGTATCATGAGTGAGGCTCATTCGTCTCTTATTGCTGGTCACTTTGGTGTAAGAAAAATAGTGGCACATCTACAGAGGTATTGTTATTGGCCTTGCATGATAGATAGTGTGTCACATTTTATAAGAGGATGTTATATGTGTGCAACAAGCAAGCCTAACCATAGGAAGCTTGGGTTGTACACACCACTACCGGTACCATCAAGGCCATGGGAGAGTGTCTCCATGGACTTTGTTGGAGCTCTACCTATGTCAAGAAAACAGCATGATTATATTTATGTAGTTGTGGATAGATTCATTAAAATGTGTATACTTATGCCATGTAAGAAAACCATTACTGCTGAACAAACTGCTGAACTTTATTTTCAACATGTATGGGTTCATTTTGGTTTGCTAACTTCTGTTGTTAGTGACAGGGATTCCAGATTCGTTGGGAATTTTTGGTCCAATATTTGGAAGATGATGGACACAAAGTTGAAAAAGAGTATTTCTTTTCATCTACAAACTGATGGCCAAACCAAAGTGGTGAACAGAACCGTTGTGCATCTATTGAGAGGATATTGCAGAAAACATCCCAAGTTGTGGGATGAACAACTGCATTACATTCAACACGCTTGCAACCAGGCCAAGCACTCTTCTACAAATACTTCACCTTATGAAGCCTGCTTTGGTATTTTCCAAAATCGCCATTAGACTTCATATATGAGAAATATGTTGCAATCGATGGGCATAGTGATATTGACAAGGCTCAAAATTTCATTGAGAAAAATCAGATTATTTATCAACAATTTCAAGAATAGCTTGAGAAGAGTCAAAGCAAGTACAAGGAGAGGCATGACAAACATAGAGTTGATCATAAGTTTCAAGAAGGAGATGAAGTATGGTTGCACATAAGCAAAGAAAGGATGCAAGAAGAAGGTAAAAATCTCAAGCCTATTCATTATGGTCCATTCAAGATTATTAAACAAGTTGGTAATAATGTATTTCAACTTGACTTTCCTTAATTTATGCAAATGTATTCCGTTGTCAATGTGGAGAATTTACGTTTGTATGAGCCTCCTTTGATTGATTATCAAGGGAGTGATATTCAACTGCCATCAATAGAATATTTCTTGCCAGAATTTCTGGACGAGCTCAAGGAGGATTCCATCCTTGATAGGAGGGCACGCACTTCTAATAGGGGAAGTGTAGATTATATTCGGATTGGGCTCAAGGGTAGCAAACCAAGTAAGGCAAGATGGATGGAAGTGGAAAAGGTGAGGGATTTGTACCTTCATACTCTGAACAGGTGATTAAAGTCTTTAGGGGTCCATAAGCTTCCTATTGGTGAGGTGTGATCAGGAGATCATGTGTTATGATAAATAATTTGAAGTGCTCAAAATAGGTTTGAACCTGAGAAACTGAAAATTTCTCGTCATTGTGATTCTGGCGCCGTGAATGGTTCAAAAAACCAATGTCGTATGAGGAAGAGATCTCGTTCTGTCCATTTTCCCAAACATCGAAAAAATTGTGATTAGATGCCCAGTCAGCATGCAGGTACAGTCAACAGGCATATTCTGGGAATATTCCATTTTTCTCCCAGCCAACAAGATGGCGCCACGTATCACATTATGGACCCTTAATTTTTGTGGTACGAAGGTGTTTTTGGGACGTTGGATGTGTTTTGATTAGCCGTCAGATTAGTGACACGTGGTGTTGGCTCGAGGGGTCCTGACCCAGGTTCGAAGCTCAAGGTTTGCCAACAAACCCCTATACTACTAGCCCTTTTGGCAGTGACCTACTTTCACGGGTCAAAGTCTCACCCGAAGTAGTATGGGTGGGTGCTGGAACCAGGTTTCCGCACCCTGAGAAAGGATAGGTAAGGCAAGCAGAGCTACGTTAGACCCTGTGATTCCCAGATTACCTTGTTCTGCATAGGGTCAATTAGGTCTCGATTCGCATCCACGTGCGCTAGATCTATAATTATATGCTTTCACAAAAGTATCACAGTATTGCATAACAGAATAGAACATATCCAGATGCAAAAAACACACTTACACAGATCTTCGCAGCTTAAATACAGAAAATACACAATGCAGTAATTACTAATGTTTCACACAAAAAGTACTCACAGTTTCATTTCTCTATCAACCTTTATTATTCATTGATTCATCAATTCCTTCTTACAATTCCCTTCCCAGCCTGCGCACACAGCTAGCAGGAGTCCTTTCCCCAAAACCCAAACAGATAGCTTAAACCACAATTCGCATCCATAGCTCTTCATTTCCTACCTTACAATACAAAAATGTTCCTTTATTTATAATAATCTATCCTAGACTTTTCTACGGTCTGTAAACTGTGGTTTTCGAACACCTGGTTTACCCTTTTACCAATTACAATACTTTCGGGGCTTTTACCCGCCCCAAAACCCCTCCTCTCGATTAAATCTAATCAAAAGTATCCAAAATGGACCAGTTTCGTAAATCGTAGGAGACCTTGTTCCAACACATGGCAAGCCTGGAGGCTGCCACATATCCTCAAGATGGTATATTAAAATTTGTTTGAGGCTACAGGAATTGAACCTAAGACCTTAGGCATGGGTGCGAACGCTTGACTAGTCCGCCTGTGAGGTGTTTCTTACCTGTTGGAATAGGGTCCCCTACAAGCTGCGAAACTGGTTCATTTTGTATATTTTGATTATATTTAGTCTAATGCGGGGGTTTTGGGGTGGGTCAAAGCCCCTAAAGTATTGTAAATGGGTCAAGGGTAGACCAAGAGTCTGCAAAACATGGTTTGTGGACCATTGGATGCATATGCTAAAATAGTATAAGTAGTTGAACCTTTTTGGGTTGTACGGGAGATTAAGAATGATAAGAGATTGATGCTAAGTGCGAATTGATAGATCTGGTTAGGGTTGTTGGGGAAGGAATCCTGTTGCTGTGTGTGTGGAGATTCTCTGTCCTGCTATGTGTGTACCCTTCTGCTATGTGCGTAGGCTGGGATTTTGGTATTGTAAGTGGATATGAAGGATTAATGAATGAGGAAGTATTGCTGGATGTCTGATTCTATTAGAATTACTCTGTGATGTTGGTTGATTAATATATATTGATGTGTTATTGATTTAAGTTGCGAATATATTTATGTTACTTGTTTGCGATCTAGGATCGTTCTGTTACATTTCCTGCAAGAAGACCTGGAATAGTTGTGCTATCTTATATAAGTTCGTGATCTGTTGGTTACTGTGAATATCATTACTATTGAGCATGTGGATGTGAAAGGAATCTGTAGATCTAGGCTCTGTAATAAGATCTGGTCACTATAGGACTGAATACGGCCCGGCTTGACTTACCTACCCTCTCACAGGGTGTGGAAACCTAGTTCCAGCACCGACCCATACTACTTCGGGTGATACTTTGGCCTTCACAAGCAGGTCACTGCCGAAAGGGCCAGTAGTATATGGGTTTGTTCGCAAACCGTGAACCTCCAAACCTAGGTCAGGACCCCTCGAGCCAAAAAATGGTTCTGTTTCCGGGACCTGGAGCATTTTGAGAGAGGGATCGGGTAATGCCAAGGATGTACTCGAAGCCTGAGAGAAAGGAAATTGATGACTGGTTTGAATAGCAAGTTCAGGAATTTGCTATGAAAGAAAACTACAGTGAGAGGTTGACCATTGAAGAGTGGAAGAATAAGTACATTTTCACAGAGATCTATGAGAACTTCTTTGTAATGATTGCGATCGAGCTCCAAGAGTGGCTCGCAAGGCTGGTAGAATTTCAGAAGTGTTGGAAGGACGAGCGGATCACAGAGTGGACCCCCGAACTAATCCAGCAGTTAGAAAAGACTGATAACACCATCACTCACACAGTGGACCACTGGGTAGGTAGTGTGTTAGGAGGATTTGTGACATAATTTTCCATCGATCAGTTTGTATCCTACTCTGAAGCAGAGCGAAGATTCTTCATGGGGTTCCGAGGTAAGTTTATGAAGACCTTACCATTGCTGATCAATGTATTAATATGCAAAAAGAGTATTTTGTGTAGCCATACCAAGTGAATGACCCCTAATCTGGATGGGAGCACAACACGAAGTGGAAAATACTACAGGACCAACCTAGAAGGAGATAGATCTATCTACAGCCCGATAAGGGAAGCAGCTGTGTAGAATCCTCTCGGCACACCACTTTCAAACTAGCATAGGGGTAAGAATTCACCTACACCTCCGCCACCGCCACCGGAAGATGACATGGCCGTGCATATGAAGTTACCCACCTTAAAGGGTGTAGGAGATGAAGACATCGATCAGTTCTGGTTTGTCACAGAATTGGTATGGACTACACAGAACGTAGCTAGTGACGCGGTGAGGCAGGCACAGCTATCCCTTGCATTTGAAGGAAGAGCATTGGACAAGTACATGGGATACATTGAAAAACATGCGAATGCAACCATTGAGGAGGTTAAGAACGCTTTGAATCAACAATTTAAGAAGCCTAAGTCCTACTCGAAAATAGTGGTTGATCTCAAATATTTCAAGCAAGGGCCCTATGAGTTTGTGTGGGAGTCTGATCAACGATTGAAGAAAGCGAATAGAGAAGGAGGATTTCAATCTGATGACAGATAGCATACAGAATGGTTCATCACCATGTTACTGCCTCACCTACACACACCTATGGGTCACCAAACTTTCGACTCATAGGAGAAAGCCTTGGAAGCTACGATGAAGTTAGAAGTTGTGCCTCGAGATGAGACCCAACTGGGTGCTCAACAGATCCAAGGGCTGCTAGAAGCAATGCACATGGAGATCTAGAACCTGTGACAAGCGTGAGGAGTAGAAGCTAGCCCTGAAAGATGGTGCGTATGATGCAGGGTGAATGGTCACACCAAAGATAATTTCCCTTTACTAACAGACTATATGTAGGCAAGAGGACCTAGTCCCCTGCGCCTAGGATCAAGCATAGGACTTAGTCCGTTGCGTCCAGGCTCCAGCAGACCTGCGTTATGGTGTGAGGATTTCCGCGTAGATGGCCTACATGATATGAACCATTGCCCCTGCCTAGGTGCGTACATCCCAGAAGTAAAACAGCAATGGTGCAGGTTTTTTCGATCAGTAGGACATGATGAGTAGAATTGTTGAATGTATGATCTAATGATAGATCGAGGAAACTTATATAGGGTACAAACAGATCTTGCGTCACCAAGGTCTCCGGCAGGCATAGGCAGCTCCCTGGCTAGGGGCAGGGGAGGCGGTCGAGGTGGAAGCGCAGGTCAGGGCCGAGGACAATTGATCTATTATAAATATGGTGAAGTAGGGCACTTTGCAAGAGATTTCTCAAACCCCACTAGGCAATCCTGTCGATATTGCAAACAGTTGGACCATGCGATTGAATATTTCCCAATCTTGATAGAAAAAGTACAGGAAACGCAGTCGACACTTATGCAGAATGTGCAGAGGGTTAAGACTGAGCTACGAGACAAAAATCCAAGTGTGAATGTGGTGACATGCAGTGGGATGACCACCAGCGGACCTGAGGAGGAGGCTACGATGGAACCTCTGATCCGATAAGCTGTTAGTAAACAAGAAGGTTTGGACCTAGAAAAGGGGAAAGAAACATTTGTCACAGTTCGCAAGGACTTTGTTGATATAGAAGCAACTACTGCTCGCCACCTGCGAACCTCAAGAGAGATGAGGAGGTCGAGCCCTTTTTGCAGGCATGTATGAAGCTACTGCGTAACCCAAAGGCTATGGAGAATCTTCAGGAATTAATAGATAATTGTGCAACGCGACCCAATTCCCCTCTAGAGGTCAAGGATGTGCACAAGATATACAGGTATAAGAAACGCACCGGAAGATAAACGCGGTTTTCTACGCAAATTGGTGACGACGAGATGAGTCAGGTTATTTTGGACCTGGGGTCAGATGCGAACGTGTTACCTAAACAGAATTGGCAATGAATGGGAGAGCCTAAGTTGGAATGGTCCACTATTTAGTTGTGCATGGAAAATTAGCATAAAATCATCCCACTAGGAAGGTTGTCTAAAATTACGGTGAGTAAAGGCCCGATTCAACTTTGAAGTAATTGAAATTGTAGAAGATGCGGACTCCTACCCTGCGCTCTTAGGGCTAGACTAGGCCATAGATATGGGTGATATCATCAACCTCAAAAAGAGAAGCATGGTGTTTGAGAATAATGGTACAAGGGCGATAGTACCATTAGATCCTGTGGAAGGAAAATGATACACAGAGACAGTACACAATGAAGAGGAGGTGGATCACATTTATAAGTTGACTGTGCGGGATGAAGATTGGATCAACCCCACGGCGGAAGGAGTACTCTGTTGGGAAAAGGACAGTGAATGATTCTCTGACTCTGATGGGGAGATGGAGAATTGGAAAAACCGATTACACGATGTCTCGGCGCTGTGATGTCTTCCAATCACAAGGGACTTCCACTGCATTTCCTCAAAGGTAAGAGACCTACCCTACTTTGATGGTTCTGGTAACATTAAGGAATTTTTGTGAGCCTTCGAAGTAGAGGTTCCCATGGGACAAAGGCTATGGACCCTTAAGATAGCCATGCATGGAACACATGTGTGCTGGTGGGAGATGCATGAAGAGGCAGTCCATGATTGGGAGGAATGTCAAGATATGATGATCCTACAATTTGAAGCCCCAACTAGCGTGCGATTCAAAACATTCCTTGGATTGAAAGCTCCATGCGAATATCTGTCTGCATGGGAAGAACAGTGGTGTGACAGGACGACTAAGGAGTGGGTTCACCTGCTGATTCATGACCTAGGGCCGCTTCCATTTGCATGGTACTTAGATGCAGAGCTACATCGACGCACCTGCCAATGGGAGAAGTTGAAGGAAGAGTTCCTAGGAACATTTCAGTTAGGAAGCGGGACTGGGGCGCTTGATTCAGTTCTGTGAGACATTGACCTTGGGGTATGGGGTAAATCGCACCTGTTTATCGCACCAAAAATACCCACATGGGAAACATGGATACTAAGCATGGTGAGCTACCATAGCCTAGCCCCAATAGAGGGTAAGGATGGTCCACAAGCTGCGTCTAACGTAGAATTGGAAGGGGTGTGCACGACTACCGAGCCACTCAGGTTGCAAATGGGTAGCACTGAAACGCACCCTACGTTGGCTAAGAATACGGATGCAGATACAAAAGGTAGATTTATCATACATTCAGCGACTCTCACAACAAGGAAATAGCTGCGATCACTCCTCCGCTGTTGGGTATGTGTTATATTCTTTTCATGACTAAGCATGCTGGGTAAGAGGTGATAGCCCCCTTTACGCTGGGCAATGTAGTCATAGGGGGCAGTAGCCCCCCATCGGGGTCCGGCGCGGCCCCGCCGGCACTTTTGGTCCTTAATTTCCATGGGTAGTCCGTCCATGGTTTTGTGCATGGTTTTGCACATGGTTTTTGGGTACGATGGTTTTCGGCTCCTGGTATTTTGTAGATCCGGTCAAGGGAACTACGGTTATGTTCTAATCCAGGGTTAATGGATTGGGGTTTATGTATGCTTCGGCATGTATATATATGTGTTGTAACACTAAAAGGAATATAATGAAAAATCAAGCTGGTCGTCCCAATTTGGGATCCAGGGGAAAATCTCTGTGTCTATCTGTTTTATGTTTTATGCTCTCGCTATTGTTTATTTTTTGTTATAAGATTTGTGTGTAGATAATTTCTGTTCAGGGTTAAAACCTACATCTTCCATGTAGGGTATTACAGAAAACTTGTTTGGGGATATGCGCTACTTACAGCACCTATGAGAAACTTGTTTATGTGGAGGATCCGGTTCAGTTGGGATGAAACCTGTCGGGAAAATATGTCTTTGGTTGTGAGGTACCTAGGGAACAAGCCTGTGTTGGGGGAAGATGTGCAATAGGTGTGGGTATTTATTCCAAGCTCAGCAGGTACGTGGAAAGCACATAGGGGATGAAAAGTGACGGTTGGAACAGTAAAATCGGGTAGATAGGAGAAGTTACCATTGACTGGAGCGGGCGCATGGAAATTAATGGAGCGATTCCTTGCGATTTTTTACCGTTTACTTGATAGTAAGCTCTGAGTGAAATTTACACTACCATTGGATGGCCATAGGCACTATAAAGTAGGATGGCTAGCTCAAACAACAGTTTTGTATTACTTCCATAACCTGTATGTATTTTTTCTATGCTGCACAATTTTCTGGGCCTATAGCATCCTGTTCATGGAAAAGCAACCCACTCCCACTGCTGATAGGCCCCAAGAATCAAGCATCCTTGTTCCCACTAAGACCCCAGCTCCTAGTCCCATGGAAGCTTTGGTACCTACAAATCCCGAATAGGAGGAAGTCGTGATTGGGTCGGGGAACAAGGGAATCGATAGGATGATCGCACTCTGGCTCCCTGAGTGGAGGAGTGGCTTTGTCCCTAGTGAATAGAGCGTCGAAGGGACCTGCACAACTATCAACCCCAAGGAAAACACAGGACCAAGTGAAGGGGGTGCAAATGCAGCTGCGGAGAGGGACTCACAGCTACCGCAGGTCACCAATAAGGATGCCAAGGCCTGTCCGCAACTGGCACTGAGTGTGCATAGGACGAATAACCAAGCTACCACCTCCCTCCAGATAACAAAGCGGCCAGGAGAGACTAACAAAGGGACCCAAAAAAAGAAGTGCGCCCAACGCAAGGAATATGATGCGACGGTCAGGCTCACTGATGGTGACCTCAAACAAATCACAAAGGCAATTAAATTAGCCACAAATGATAGATGGGCAGCCATAGCAGAACAACAAAAGGCTGCAATTGACACCTTTCAGACCAAGCTCCGTGCCCTCTAGTGGAAGGTAGATACACTGCAGACTAGCGTAATTTAGAGATGGGCTCCCTTGGCAATCAGCGGTACTGTGCTAGCACATAATAAAAGCCATCTCTACTCTTTGCCTAGCACTGCCTTGGTAGGAACCCAACTCCAAATAGATACAGGAGTACACTTGGATCTGGCTAATTTACCCAACAAGGCATTGTAGGGTCTCCACACCGCCATGATCTGAGAAACCCACCGGCAAGACCTGGAGGTGCATCGACAACTCGGTATAGCCAAGCGGGCCCTCACGCGGAAAGACACAGAAAATTACATCGCTATATCGAAGCAGGTGGAGCTTGAAATAGTGATCCACCAGCTCTGCACAGAGGTTCTGGACAGAGTCTCGGTCACAGCTACACCTCGGGCCAAGATAGAAAGTATGGTTGCAACAATAAAACCGTCGCGGACGGAAATACAGACCATCAAGGCACAATTGGAGAAGCGAATCTCTAACTTACAGGCCACAGTGTAGCCTACCACGCCACTGGGGGTTCGAGCCCAGCGCACTACCCTAGTGATCGAAGCTACGAACACCATCACAGAGCAGATTTTTTAGGGCACCCAATTGCTAGAATCAGCCATGCAGCTCTGGACCATGGTCCAATTCAACCCGGTCCTCTGAAAGGTCAATCAGGACTTACGACAGCAGGAAGAAGCTTTCACAAAGGTCGAGGCTACATTGCCCACCTTGGTGCCTGCACAACGGTTATCACATTTGCGGACCAGCAGCACGATGCGACTGAGGAACTCCAGCACCAGAAGCATGTCATCGAGGAACAATTAAAGCCATGGGCTACCACAGCCCTCCAGCTCTCACAAGATGGAGATGGTGCGGTCACACAACTAAACCAGACATTAGAAAATGTCATTAGGGCAGCTGAAGGGCCAAAATCCCAAAATCTTATGGACCTCGCAAAGAGCGTCGTGGCCCAAATTCAAGAGGTTCTGCCTCCACTAATCACCGTCATCAATGCACTGAGTGCACAGGTGGATACCCCACCACCATAGTGAACCGGGAAAAGTCACAATATTGTGTTGGGGGACTATTGGAACAAGGTCCCCTGCAAGCTATGAAACTGGTCCATTTTTTATATTTTTATTATATTTAGTCTAACGCAGAGTTTTTGGTGTGGGTCAAAGCCCCTAAAGTATTGTAAATGGGTCAAGGGTAGACCAAGAGTCCGCAAACCACGGTTTTCGGGCCATTGGATGCGTAGGCTAAAATATTATAAGTAGTTGAAACTTTTTGGGTTGCACAGGAGATTAAGAATGATAAGAGATTGATGCTAAGTGCGAATTGATAGATCTGGTTAGGGTTGCTGGGGAAGGAATCCTGCTACTGTGTGCATGGAGATTCTCTGTACTGCTGTGTGCGGACCCTGCTGCTATGTGCGCAGGCTGGGATTTGGGTATTGTAAGTGGATCTGAAGGATTAATGAATGCGGAAGTATTGTTGGATGTCTGAATATGTTAGAATTACTCTGTGATGTTGTTTGATTAATATATGTTGATGCGTTATTGATTCAAGCTACGAATATATTTGTGTTACTTGTTTATGCTCTGATCTGGGACCATTCTGTTACATTTCCTGCAAGAAGACATGGAATAGCTGTGCTATCTTATATAAGTTATTGATCTGTTGGTTACTGTGAATATCATTACTATTGAGCACACGGATGCGAAATGAATCTGTAGATCTAGGCTCTGTAATATAAGATCTGGTCACTATAAGACTGAACGCAGCCCAGCTTGACTTACCTACCCTCTCCTAGGGTGCGGAAACCTGGTTCCAGCACCCACCCATACTACTTCGGGTGAGACTTTGGCCTGCGCAAGTGGGTCACTGTCGAAAGGGCCAGTAGTATAAGGGTTTGTTTGCAAACCGTGAACCTCCAAACCTGGTTCAGGACCCCTCAAGCCAACATACCCCTATAGGGTGCCACTACTATTTAAACTTTATAATGTTTGCATATGGTGGGGGTGACTGCTAAAGGTCCCAACCCGCTGGCGGCCCCCAAAGTTTGGTCACATGTTATGACATAAACTGCAACACCAAATGTTTCACTAACCAACTCCGACTACCACGCAATGGATCACATGCGATAAGTTTTATGTAATGTTTTTTTGCACGGTTAAGGTTTGCAGAACCACAATTCCAGGTTCCAAGCCTATTTCGTGGAGTTTCCAACGGTGTTAACGCAGACAGCGGGGGGTCGACATGTGACCACACGCTCGCCTAACCATTGTATTAAATGTTAACAGTTTTATATGGACAATTTAATAGCGCGCCACTAAAATTTATAATTTTGCTATTTTAACTGCAGTTAAACTGCAGCTCTCCACATTTAGTGGAGCCTTTCTAGCTGACATTGGGAAAAATGCATTGGGAGGTCAATTTTTGACCAATTTTTGTGAAACAAGAGTCTACCTAGACTAATTTGAGCATTATGGAGCCATTGGTGTAGAGAAAAAAACCATTAGAGACCTGTAAACACATGTAATTTACAATTTTTAGCATAATGACAAAGAGGGACATGCCATTTTGAGCTGGACCAGCAAATGTAGCCTAGGAGGGGTGAAATGCTTCATCATGCCTACTATGTAAAACTTATGTGTGAATGTTTTTCTCTATTATGCACTATTTTTCAGCGTTTTTAAGGTTTATTTTCATGCTTAAAGTTCACTAATTCATCTATACTTCATGGTTAAAACTCTCATTCCTTCAAGCAAACATATGGAGACAAATTGTACATGCTTATATTAATGAAAGGACACTTAGCACAACAAAACTAATACACTCCTTTCAGATCATTTTTCCTATTACCAAGGGCGTTTTTTGCGCTCAAGTTTTTGTTCCTCTTCCTCAATGCATATTTCTTTTTTCCTTTGGCATGTTTCTTTCCAACTATTGTGGCCATCTCTCGGGCTTTGCAACACTTTTGATTTTTTTAGTTTCTTATAGGCATCTTCCTCCTGATCTTGGCGATGAGGTTTGTTGATCCTCCTTAGAAGTTTTTTTTTTGCTCTATGGCTTGCCACTTTCGGGGTTTCGGTTGGGTTTTTTCATCGAACCTTTATTTTGCTGAGTTTTATTGAAAAAAATTTGTATGTAATGGCTACCTATTATAGGCTTCTTGGCTTTCATCTTCATGAGGTTTTTTCAGTGAATCTACGTGCCCTATTTTATTAATTTCTATATGAAATATCTCTAGGCTCAATATTGCATAAACACACCATATAAATTGTAAATTTTATTTTGATTAATAAAACTTATAATATATATGTGTGTGTATGTTTTTATGTTTTTTTAATACACTAAATAACATAATTATATTTATTGATATTATAAAATTTAGAGATTTTTTATATTAAATTATATATACACTAAATAAAAACAATATAGAAATTTTATAAATTAATATTATTATCATCCATGTTTAAGTATTAATTAAAAATTCATTTTTCACAATTTTAATTATATTTTATTAATTAAAAATATTTAATTTAAAAAGCATAATTGTGTATTTAATTTAAAAGGTATAATTGTGATTTTTTAAAATATTTAGAAAGGTTGGAATTTTTTTAATAGCATATCTAAAATATGATTTAGGTATTTTTAATTTTTTTTAAACTTGTTAGAGATGCAATTTAATAAAATATTTTTTTACTAGAATTATAATTGTGTTGAGAGTTGATTTACAACTCAGTAGGAGGGAATGCTATCATATAACTTTAGATTTAAAAATAATAAAATAATATTTATATTAAAAAATTAAAAAATACTTTAAAAAAAAAAAATTGATGATTATAAAAAAAAAAATATTTCAATTTCTACTTAAATTTTACATCAAATTTTATATTGAGAGATGTAACACTTGTATTTAATGATTAATTGTTGAAAGACATTTTTAATTAGACACTGAATTATTTAATTTTTATTTAGCAAATTTATAAGTATGTTAATCAAAAGTTGTGAGCTAATTTTTCTTACTTTTGAAAATAAAATTTTAACTATGGTATGATGTCATTAATATGATGGTAAAAAGTTTCCAAGACTCCAAAGTAGTTGAATAAAGAAATTATTGGAAATTACCTTACCTTTGTGGAATAAAAAGAAAATCCTAGAGGAGGAAATGGGCGATGTACAGGTAAAGAGGAACAGCTTGGAAGTTGGAAGGAGAGAGCATCCAGAGCTGGTGGAAAACCAGTGGAACTCTGCTCCCTAATTAGGAGAAGAGACTGGATGGGAGTCTTGGGGTCTACCTCCTTGGATAAATATACTATTATGATTTCCTACTTTGGTGAGGAGCACAGGGGAGTGGAGGACGTCATTGCCTCACTCAATGTTGGGCAGAAGCCATTAGAATTTACAAAAAGTGAGATAAGTAAATTTGAATGGAAAATAATATTGTATATTTACTTATGAAATGTATGCTCAGATATAGAAACAGAAATTCTAATTGATGTGTTTATCTGGAAACAAAACTTACAGAAGTATAAAACTTTGTAATATTATATTAAGGAAAAGTTTTCCTTGTTTAAAAATTCACTTATTATGTAATTCAAAGTCTTTGTAGAAGGGAATTAAAATAATCACTAGATAATCCTTGGTATAAACTGTAAATATATCAACTTTGACAGTTAAATCTTGGCAAGGAAAACCCCAAGAAAAATATTGTATGTCCTGTAGGCGAAACTAACTAATACACAGAAAAAGGGAAAATCCCCTTAGAGTGGTCTGGACACTCATTTAGAATAAATCTAGAAGCAGATGCAAATAGCATAAACTGTAAATTATTAAACACTTAAGTAAATCAAAGGTTTCTGTATGAAAGAAATATGTTGAAAGAACTAGTATTCCTTACTGATAACATTATTACAATCTTAAATTCGGGAATTCTTCGCAAGGAGATATTATGAATTTACAAAGAAATAATATTCCATTATAGCTAAGTGATAAAAATGAAGAAAAGTTATATATAGACAGGAAAAAATCTAAACACAATTTCCTTTAAAAATAACCTGATAAGTGTTCATATGGAAGAACCATAGAGCACCTCAAATTATCAACAAGATAGCTTAAGGAAGAAACCGAAACATGCACCCAAAAGGAACAAAGTTAATATTGAAAATAGCAATGGGACTGTCACAAGAAAAGTGGAACTTGAGCATAGTCCTGATAAAGTATAGAAACTAGAGAACGAAAGGATTATAGAATCCAGAAAACTTAGTAATTTATAAATAAATAAACAAGCACAGTGGAACCTCACGGTTTGAAGTTCAAACTTAAAACCTGGGTGGTTTTAATACCAACCCTCTCTCGAATGTAGATAACACATGACAAATTTCCCGATGGTGCCAATGGAACACACACACACACACATATATATTTACTCAAAATGTACAGCAAGAAGTAACAATAAACCCTTAGGGGTAATTTTTCACAGTTGTGTGATAATCAACAAAATGACCACTAAAACCTTCTCAATATCAGAATTAAGTACTCACGCCCTCTACAGGGAAAAAATGAAAAGTAAACCCTCAAAGGGCCAACATAAATATAAACCCTCAAACCAGAGAAACAACATTGAGAACCAGCCAAATAATCAGTGGAGGAATTACAAGTGCACCTGAAAGAAAATGAAGACTCTTCAATAAGGAATTGCTACAGGAGAAGGCAAATGCGCCAACCGAAAACGAGGGTGGAGACATTACCTTCATGGAGAAAATCATAGATCAGTTGGTAAAAACGTAAACAAAACATTGTTAACGCAAAAGTTTCAGACCAGGATAAATTGAATAACCTTACCTTGGGTCGATCAGAAGTAGTGTGCCCTCGGACCTACAAAACAAGAATATAAATATGGGTATGAGAATGTGTAAACTCACGATAGATATAATGAAAATAATCAGATTCTGGAGGTAGATAGAAGAAAAACCATAATTCCCAGATAAACAAAATAAGGAAAATTTACTTGTGACAGAAGTTGAAGAGGAATGCCTTCGACTAAAGACCAACACAGAGAGCTTGGTATAAACCTGGGCACCATGGCCACACTATGGTCGAGCCTTTGTTGATAAAATAAAATGCAGAGGCATTTTATTAACCTAGTGACAGAATCGTGAGCATGAAGGCTCATCCAAAAATAATTAGCAGATATTCGAACAGTAAGAAGCAACACACCAGTGTAGTAGTGGAAGAGACTTACCATTTCCTGAGCCTCTATGATAAAAACCCTGCACAGCAGAAACTCCATGGTTGCATAGCTTGAAGACTTAAGCGGCAGAGGCGCAAGAATGGAGTGGTTAGGGTTCAGATGGGGGTAGGTTGATACCCTAACGAACCCTTGATCAACCTCCACCGCCGATGTAGTGAGTATATCTACGGAGGAAATGAAGCCACATGCTGACGCAAGGTGATCACAAAATAAATCAAGGTTCCAGACTAATAGGTCCATAAATTTCATAAATAATTTCATAACTCCATGGAACGGATATCCTCTACTGAGATTAATATTTGTACCATCGTCATAGCTATGTCTAAGTGGGTACAATTAATCCACCTCGTAGTGGGAGTAATTAAACTCTATAAACTTTATAATAATCGTGAATTCAATATTGTATGGTATGATGAACCAAGGATTAACGTATGACATGGTAGTGTCACCTGACACTTAGTTTATGATTGTAATATGAGTAGATCTATAGTTTTACTATGTGGATCAGGACATTATATTTATTGATTCCTAGCAAATAAAATTAAGGTAAGTTTCTTAGTTTTTACAATTATAATCTAAGATAAATATTCCTAAAGTAATAAGAATGGGAATTTAAGGTAAAAAAACAATTATGATGGTTAAATGATATGAATTAATGTTACAAGTGGTATCAGAGCAGCATTGAAATGCTAGGACCAACAAGGGGTCACTTAAATAACAATTTATGTGTATAAATGTGCACAGAATTGAAGGAAGAAATTTACTAAGAACAATGAGAAGGGGATCCGTACATCAAACACCCAGGACTACAGGGTAGATTCACCCCCAGCCTAACCAGGAAGTGAATCCAGAAATGTGGGTGCAGCTAAGTATATATCAGCACCGGGAAACTAGTAGATTGTTGGAAGAACAACAAAGACAGACCAATAAGTTGTTGGATACCGTGCAACAACTCCAGACGGAAATGGTCTGGGTATGAAGTGACAATAAGAGATTGATGAGGGAGAAAGATGTTGAAGTTTTCAACAAAAAACAGTGAAGGAGGCATCCTGAAACATCATCCTTGATCCTAGTTGGAAAATAATCACCTAAACTAGGTGGGGCCCACACAGACTATTTTTAGGTGTATGTCTATTTTTAGACATGGTGAGAATATTCTATATGTATCAGGAGGCTATTTGTAGATGGTTGGTCAAATGTGAAAAATAGATGAAATTCTATTTTTAGAATATTGGGTGAAGTCTATTTATAGATCCCTGATCTAAAAATAAATGCATGTCGGTTATTATTAGCTCTTAACAATAATTCGACAATAAACAACAACTTATTCTCTTGGAGCACTTTATTTCAGTGAAAAGATTTGGAAAATCAGTGGGTTGAAGGAATTACGCAATTCCTAAGGTTTTGCTGGAGTTCATGCATGGAGGACTTAGTTAGAACTGAATTGGAAAATTTATGACAAAGTTGGAAGAGTAGTTCATGGAGTTGTATTTAGTTTAACTCAGTTAGACTTAGTTGAGCTATTTGTATCTAATCTAACTGAATGATACACTAGTGAGAGTGGAGTGAATTAATTAATAATTAATTCACAAATATTAACTCATTAATCAACTGAACAATACAGCAGTTAACTACAGTGCATGTCAGTTCCAGTGGATACCCAGTGGAGAGATAGATGAAAGGGCAAGATGGACTATCCGTTGTGACTACTAGTGATGCATGAATTGCATCTACATATACATTGGAGTTGCCAATGATAATAAAGCAGTCAATGAGAGTGGGATTACATTGAATTGGTCTTTGTAATCATCTTGGATTGCGTAATGGAGGTAGGCTAGTAGGAGGCAAAGATTGGTGCATGGATTTGCAAGATTGGTCCTGATTAGTGTATGAAAATTGTACTGTATTGAGGGCTTGTGATAAGCTTTGTATGCTTGTATGAGATTTTCATATGATCTCCATGATACATAATATATAGTTGGGGTTTTCAGCTTCAAGATTTCTCGGTTAAAAACTATGTTATGTGCGATTGAATATTTTTGTTTATGCTTCACATGTGTGTGTAATTAATTTTTCCACAAAATATTAACAAGTGGAATAGATTCAGTATCTTGCATAAAGTTGAATAGTGTGAGATCAGGTTGATCTTAGACATATGAATGCTTATTGCATATAATTTCTACATGGTATCAGAGTATTATTGATCATATGAGATTGCAATTATTGAAGCGGTTGAGTTTTGTGCTGGTGGAATTCGAATTTGCTACAGTGTTTTCTTGGTGTCGAAGTTGAGCATTCATTGAATTGTCTTTCAACAGATTGTGATTGGAGTATGCCCTTGATGGGAGCTCAAATTATGTTGCATGGAAGGACAGGATGGAGGTGGTGCTAGAGGATAATGGGCTGAAGGAGTTCATCGATATCGATGTTCCTAAGCCAGGATCTAGCAATGCAGCCGCACTTGACGCATGGCAAAAGAAGGTAGCAAAGTGTCGAAGGATTCTGTTGGAAGGTGTGAAGGACCACACATTGTATCCCATCCCCTTCACGAGAGAAATCCCTCCCATTCTTAGTAACAGAAGCTTATACAGGACTTGTTCCAAAGAAAAAGTGACCAAAGGAAGTTGGCGCTTAAAGACAAGCTCAGAAAAATAAAAATGGAGAAGAATGACACTATTCCAGTATACTTGACAAAGTTTGTCCACTGCAGGGATGAGCTTGGGAGTGTAGGATTCAGTGTGGATGAAGAAGACTTGGTGAGCTTGGCTCTCCTTGGGCTTCTGAAGAGTTGGCATAGCTACGAAGACTTTGTCAATGGACGGGAGAAACTGCTAGGATGGGAGTGACTTTGGTCGGATCTTGTGCAGGAGGAGATAAGGCGGAGTACCAGGGATGGATCTTCATCAAAGAATGATGATGAAGAGGATTTCACTTTGGCTTCCAAAGCAAGGAAAGGGAAAGGGAAGAAAAACCCTTCTCAATCTGGTGCGGATGGCAAAGAGCGTGACATGTCCAAAGTGGAGTGTTTTCACTGTCACGAACATGGGCATTTCATCACTAATTTTCCATAAAAGAAGAAGAACAAGCAGGTTGATGGAGCTGCAGCTGTTGAGGCTCTTGCCTCGCAATTTGAGCTTGACCTCTCATTGATCGCATGCATGGTGTCTAGTGCATTGGGATCGGGGTGGTACTTTGATAGTGGTGCTTCCTTTCACATGATGGGCGATGTGAACCTTTGCAGTGACTTGGTGGAGAAATATCTCCAGTTGCATGTTGAGTTGGAGATAATGGACGATACAATGCGACCGGAATTGGTACCATTACCTTTCAGAGGGAGTAAGGTAAACTCATTCTTTTACAAGATGTAGTGCATGTTCCAGGTTTAAAGAAGAATTTAATCTTAGTCGCAATGTTAGAGGATAAAGGGTATGATGTTGTCTTTAGTGAAGAAAATTTTTTCCTTCGGTACAAAGCAACAGGACAAGTCAAGAAGGTTGGGATTCGGGCTAAGAATCTTTACAGACTTGAAGTAGATGGGATTTCTACGGAGTTTCCTACTGTTCAGAAGTGCAAGAAAGCCATGCAATTGAAGCTTGAGAGGGAGCTGCATTTGCATGCAGATAAGAGTGAACCTCAGGATGTGGAGCAGCCACAAGATGAGGATCATGGAGTGGGATCAACCACTCATGTAGAGAAATTTTGAGCCAGATGGGAAGAGGGAGTGCATGCAGCTATACCACCAGGTGAGAGGTGGGGTGACATGCATGAGTAATCCCAAGAGGAGATTTCTGGGCAAGATTCATAGAGATGGTGTGGATCTCATAAATTGAACCTGGCTACAAGGAGCCCACAGAGAAGCAGTAGCATGATCAGTTGTATTGATGCAGGCAGATCAAAGTGACAGTGTCAGATACTGGAGCACCTTTCAGAGTTGACAGCAAGTGCAGAGTGCATGGGTGCATATTTCAACAGTGTAGTGGTTCCTGAAGACATGTGCAGTTGGTACCAGCAGAAGTCGAAGACTTTGATGATAGATGCATTAGACTGATTGAGTTGTTTTGAGCCTTTCAGTTTCGGAAGTGTTGCAGCAAGAATTGCAGGGCGAATGCATGGAGTTGCATGTCACATGCAAAGACAGTCTTTTCTTGTTGAGAGGGAGTGTTGAAGTTTGCAACAAGAAACAGTGAAGGAGGCATCCTGAAACATCATCCTTAATCCTAGTTGGAAAATAATCACCTAAACTAGGTGGGGCCCACATAGGCTATTTTTAGGTGTATGTCTATTTTTAGACATGGCGAGCATATTCTATATGTAGCAGGAGACTATTTGTAGATGGTTGGTTAGATGTGAAAAATAGATGAAATTATGTTTTTATAATATTGGGCGAAGTATATTTATAGATCGTTGATCTAAAAATAGATGCATGTCAGTTATTATTAGCTCTTAACAATAATCCAACAATAAACAACAACTTATTCTCTTGGAGCACTTTATTTCGGTGAACAAATTTGGAAAATCAATGGGCTGAAGTAATTACGCAATTCCTAAGGGTTTACTGGAGTTCATGCATGGAGGACTCAGTTAGAACTGAAGTGGAAAAGTTATGACAGAGTTGGAAGAGTAGTTCATGGAGTTGTATTTAGTTTAACTCAGTTAGACTCAGTTGAGCTAGTTGTGTCTAATCCAAGTTTGAATGATACACTAGTGAGAGTGGAGTGAATTAATTATTTAATTAATTCACAAATAATAAATCATTAATTAACTAAAAAAATACGATGGTGCTACGGTGCATGTCATTTCCGGTGGAGACCCAGTGGAGAGATAGGTGAAAGGGCAAGATGGACTATCCGTTGTGACTACTAGTGATGCATGAATTGCATCTACATATACATTGGAGTTGCCAATGATAATAACACAGTCAATGAGAGTGGGATTACATTGAATTGGTCTTTTTAATCAGCTTGGATTGCGCAGTGGAGGCAGGCTAACAGGAGGGAAAGATCGGTGCATGGATTTGCAAGATTGGTCCTGATTAGTGTATGACAAGTGTACTATACTGAGGGCTTGTGATAAGCTTTGTATGCTTGTATGATATTTTCATATGATCTCCATGTTACATAATATATAGTTGGGGTTTTCAGCTTTAGGCTTTCCCGAAACTGTGTTATGTGCAATTGAATATTTTTGTTTATGCTTCACATGTGTGTGCAATTAATTTTTCCACAAAAGATTAACAAGTGGAATAGATTCAGTATCTTGCATAAAGTTAAATAGTGTGAGATCAGGTGGATCTTGGATATATGCATGCTTAGTGCATATAATTTCTACACAAGAAAAGATAATTAAGAGTCTTCAGATAAGAAAAATCATCCCACCACACAGCCTAGCCCAGAGAGGGAAACCCATGTACAAGGTGAGCAGAAATAGCATATTCTTGATAATATTGAGGGAAGTCACAATCATCGAAGCAACAAGAGTAGGACTTACAATGAGGCTGAGTCTAAAAATGCTTCAAATCATAAAAAACTAAATAAGCAGAGAGTGGAATTGCAAGGGGAATTCTGGAATATTAAATCCCATAAATTTGATGGAGAGGCTGAAGAGGTACTAGAAGCTTGGATCATTAACATGAATAAATATTTTCAAGTGTATGAGTATGAAAACAAACTCAAAGCTCAGTTGGAAATCTACCAATTGCAAGAGAATGCCATGTTATGGTGGGAAGAAATGAAAAACGTACATGGAATTGAAGACAAGAATATAACCTAGGACGAATTCCAGCAATACTTCAAGGACAAGTACCTAATAGAATTATTCTATGATGAAAAATCCCGAGATTTTAATGATTTGTGGTTGGGCCAACTATCTATAGATGAATTCATCACCAAATTCACTTCTCTGTTAAGATACGTGTCATTTTTGAAGGATGAGAAGGCAATAGTATAGTGATTTTTGAGTAGTTTACCTGCTCACATGAAAGAGAGAATTGAATTTGTAGGTCCAAAATGATGGATGAGGTAATTCAAAATGAAAAAATGTGCTATCAGTAGTCCAAAGCAAAAGGAGAAGCTGGCGGAAATTGGTCACCCAAGAAAGGACATAAAAATTCTTCAAGCTTTAGACATAGCAGATCTAGAAATTATAAAGATGTTGTAAGGATTCAACAAATAAGCAAATTAGGAAAATCACAAAAGATCCAAATGGACAGCTGAGGACCGACCCACTGAAGCACCCTGTAGATGGAATCACGGACAGTCACAGAAACCACCATTACAGTTTTGGGGATGCGGTGAGGGACATTATTACAAAAACTGCCCACATCGTGGGAGGAATGAATCTGTAGCTAACGTGCAAGAAGCATCTATTGTGGGATATGTGGCGCAAAATATACCCAGAATCAACGCTACACATGAAGATCGGTAAGCAGATTTCCAGCCAACCATGATAGAACTGGAAGGTAAGATGAATTTTCATCCCATATCTATTTTTGTCGATCCTGGTGCTATTTTCAACTATGTAGATCCCTAGATTATGGAAATATATGAATTACAAAGCCAAAAGTTTAAAAATCCTTAGCTAGTACAACTGGCTACCGGGGAAAAGCGAAAAGTCCATGCCAAATTTTCCAACTTTCTTCTTGAAGTTGGGGATCATAATATAAATGGTGAATTACATATTCTACCTTTAGGCTCTTATAACATATTATTGGGGATGGACTGGTTGGAAGCACACTAATCACTAGTATATGGAAAAGATAAAATTATTTATTATAAGGCTGAAGATGTAACACGTCAAGAGTTGAAAGGAATTAAGAAGCCACTTTAGTTGTGTCCTATTACAACATCTCAGTTGGGAAAATTCATTAGGAAAGGGTGTCGAATCTATGTGATTCACATGGGATTTTCCAATTCCAAATATAAGGCTCCTATGATGGAAAATATACCGTTGGTGCAAGACTTCATGGATGTGTTTCCAGAAAACATACCAGGATTGCCACTAAAGAGGGATACATACTTTACCATCGAGTTAATGCCAGGGGCAGCATTGATATCATGAGCACCATACCAAATGAGTGTGCCTGAGTTTACAGGATTTAAAATGAAATTGCAAGAATTTTTGAACAAAGGTTATATTTGTCCCAATGTGTCTCCTTGGGGGCCACCAGTACTGTCTGTAAAGAAAAAGGATGGAACAATGCAAATGTGTATGGAATATAGGCAACTTAATAAATTAACTGTTAAAAACAAGTATGCTCTACCTTGGATTGATGATCTGTTCAATCAAGTAAAAGGGGCAATAATCTTTTCAAAAATAGATTTAAGATCTAGATATCATCAGATAAGGATAAAATATGAAGATATTTATAAAACATCTTTCCAGAGATATGGGTATTACAAATTTTTGGTCCTACTGTTTGGTTTGACCAATGCACCTGCAACATTCATGAGTTTAATGCGTGGCATATTTCATCCATATCTAGATAAATTTGTTCTGATTTTTATAGATGATATATTAATATATTCTAGAAATATGGAGGAACATAAGGAGCATCTATGTATAGTGCTAAAAATGTTGAGGGACCATCAACTATACGCAAAATTCAGCAAATGTGACTTCTACAAGAAACGAATACAGTATTTGGGCCACATCATTTTGGTCGAAGGAATAGCAGTGAACCCTAAAAATATAAAGACTATTATGGAATGGAAGGTGCCTAAAAATGTGGTAGATATACGATCCTTTATGAGACTGGCTAGTTACTACCGATGTTTTATAGAATTCTTTTCCAAAATTTCATTTCCTATAACTTCCTTGCAGCTCAAGGGGCGAGTGTTCAACTCGACAAATGAATGCCAATCTAGTTTTAAGAAATTAAAACAGTTATTGACCACTACTACTCTTTTGAAAGTGGCAGATCCAAATTTAGAATTTGAAGTCTACACTGATGCAAGTAAAGAGGGAGTAGGAGCAGTGTTGTCGCAAGAGGGGAAGGTGGTGGTATATGAATCTACAAAGTTAAGGGACCATGAACAGCGATACTTTGCCTATGATTTATGATTAACTACAGTAGTGCATGCACTTAAGATATGGAAGCCAAAAAATGACCATAGCAGTTTAACTAGCTACTTTAAGCAAGCCAATTTGAATGCTCGCCAGGCTAGATGGAATGCATTCCTGAGTGAGTTTGATTTTGAAGTGCAGCATGTTAAAGGAAGTAAAATCGAGTGGCTAACGCATTAATTAGGAAGCTACATCATATTTATGAATTAAATTTTAATCATGTGGAATTAAAATTTCAAGAACAAGTAAAGAAGGCTGCAAAAAATTATCTTGAATATCAATTTCTATGGACGCAAGTTCAAGATACAGAGACACAAGGAAAACAGTTGGACTATGCCATCAATGAAGAACAATTTTTAATCTTTCGAGGAAAGATATTAATTCCTAATCAAATAAGTTTGAAAGGACTAACCTTTGATGAGTATCACAGAAGTTCGTATGCTTGACACCCTGGCTATCAGAAAATGTTAGCATCCATCAAAAAATATTACTTTTGGCCAGGAATGCACAAAGACATTATTGAATATTTGACCAAGTGTTTAGAATGCTAGCAAGTAAAATTTGAACGTCAGCACCCAGCTGGTTTATTACAACCCATACCAGTACCGGAATGGAAATGGGAAGCTATATCACTGGATTTTATTGTTGGCTTACCGAGATCAAAGAGACATCATGACTCAATAATGGTATTTGTTGATCGCTTGACCAAAGCAGACCATTTCATTCCTGTACAGTCCAATTTTAAAACCATACAAATTGCTAACATCTTTATGAGAAAAATATTCAAATTGCATGGTATACTAAAAACAGTTATCTCATATAGAGATGTGAAGTTTACTTCAACCTTTTGGAAGGCACTATTTACTGGACTAGGCACTCAAATCCAGTTCAGTATGGCTTACCATCCTCAGACGGATGGGAAAACCGAACGGGTAAACTAGATTTTGGAAGACATGCTACAAATGTATGTAATGCAACAACCAACAAAATGGGAAGATTATCTACACTTGGTAGAATTTTCTTATAATAACGGTTATCAAGAATCACTCAAAATGAGTCTATTTGAAGCTCTATATGGAAGACAATGTCGGACGCCTATTAATTGGAGCAGTCCGGAAACAAAGGTAATGCTTGGACCAAATATGTTGGCTGAGATGGAGCGAGAAGTCAAGAAGATTTGACAAAATTTGAAGAGTGCGTAGGATAGGCAAAAATTGTATGTAGGTCGGAAAAGGACCTACAGGGAATTTGAAGCAGGTGACCATGTCTATGTTAGAATCAAACCCAAGAAGAGTACACTGAGGTGGACTACCTATGCCAAATTGGCTCCCTGCTTCTGTGGACATTTCCAAATCTTGGAAAGGGTGGGGCCAGTAGCCTATCGATTAGCTTTACTGGGACATATACAAGTGCATAATGTGTTCCATGTGTCTTTGCTTAAAAGAAACATACATGATCCTAAACACGTAATACATTGGCAGAATGTTCAGGTAGGGAGGAAATGGAAAATTAATATTTCTAATAAATATAAATGACTATTTATTAATTTACCATTTGATGGTTGTAGGTCGACCCGAACAACGATTTTCTGGTAGAGACTCAATGTATCCTCGAATGGAGAGAAATAATGCTACCGAAATGAGCTATCACCCAAGTTAAAGTGCAATGGAAGCACTTTAGCCTAGAGGAGGTGACTTGGGAAGATGAAAAAATTTTACAGGAGACATATCCAGAACTGTTTAGTGGAATGGTATAACACTAAGGACGGTGTTCATTTTAAGCGGGGGAAGTTTTTTTTTTTCTAAATTTGACTAATTTCTATTATGTAAATATTTTAATACAAAACTGCCTCAGCTCAGCTTTGATAGCCTGAGACTGGGCTTGCAAACCATGCTTAATTCCAAAAATCAGCTGCCCATATAGGGAAACCAGCTGTGTAGTATCTGTCACACCGCCCTTGGTATGGGAAACCGGTGGAATAGTTATACTGTTTGTTATGAGTCTGCAAAATACTATCATTTTCAAAGACAAAAACTATCACTATCTGCTGTGTAATGTAAAAGACCAGCAACTCTATAACAGTAAACAAGTTCAGACTTCATACTGGTGCTGTTCATAGCTGATTCAATTGGATTGAGTCGGAGAGGGATGCTCCTCCTCGATTGGGCATCCGAAATAATCCTCGGGGTCGTCCACATCAGCGTCTTGAAGAGGATCCTCAGTGCTCGGAGCACCATCTGCGCGCACCTGCATGGAGAGGAGGCCCGGGGATGGAGAAGGATGGACGGAGGGCTCGCTCGGGACAGATTGAGGCGTAGCAGCGGAGGTGGACCGAGGCGCAAGGGAGGAGGGAGGAAGGTGAATGGGAGCAGAAGTGGAGCCGGGCCGGGGAGAAGAACAGAGAGAGGCCTCTTCGCGCAGTGTGACAGTTATGTAAGCTGTGATGGAAGGGCGGTTGAAAACACTGTCGAAGTTCAATTCAGCTCTCTGCGTGGTTTGACGGGTGAAATGACTGCGAGAGGGCTGAGGGTCGGAGGTGGAAGATTCAAGAGGAGCGGGGCGCTGAGGAGAAGAAGGAAGATGGTCAGGAGGACCAGAAGGATAATCCAAGTCATGCCTGCTAGAAATATTGCGGCCGGCATCAGAACTTCCACGTGTGCCTCCACGTCGGGCAGTCATACGCTGACGGAGTCGAGGCATGACTAGTGCCGAATTGTTGATGTCCTGCACCTGAGGAAAGGCTGGAGCAAAAATCGAACCAGGAGAAAGCTGAACCCAGTGTGCACCCGTTAGAGCTTGAGCTACCAGAGAGCTAGGCGGATACTGAGGAAATTTAAACGCTCCAGGGCAAAAGATGCTGTGTGAGAAGTGCACACCCGGAATAAATTCGATACAACAGTAGAGGGCACAGCGCCGGCCAGTGTTCGTGCGAACGCTTGGCTCAGCGCATTGTGCAGGGCACGCACCGTCCAAAGGAGCCAAACAGTCTTCCGGAGAGTCTGAGAGCGCAGAGAAAAAGGAATTAGCGTCCATTGTGCAGAAGTCAGGCAAAGCCGAGTAGTTGTATCGTCGCTGCGAGGGAGGAGAGTAATGGCGGTCAGTGATATTGAATGTCGTTTTGATGGCACTGTGGTGAGCCATGTGGCCTCCACACGCCTCGCACTTCGGGAAGAGGCCGGGGCCATGTGACCCATTAATGTTGAATGCCATCCGCATCTGGAATATTTTGATCATTCTGCACCAAATTGATGCAATTCTGAAGAGTGTCCCTATCATGAATGATATGGAGAGGGCCATGGTTGAGAGTGTCAGAGCTTTCGACTCCTAGATTGGCAAGGAGGTCAGCTATCTTGTTGCCTTCTCTTTTGATATGAACGAAGGAGATAGCTTGATTGTTGTCCAACCATTTGCTAAGCTTGTCGAGTCGAGAGGCTAATCTCCAGCTTTTGGCTACTTTTGAGGATCTGGTACCCTGAAGAAGCTGATTGGCAGTGTTGATAAGAATCTGCGAATCTCCTTCCACTATGATAGGCGAGAGATTATATTGATGGGAAAGAGCTAGACCTTGCCAGAGCCCTTCTAGCTCCACGGAGTTGTTGGTATCCCAGCCTATCGAACCATAGTAGATGGCAAGAGTATCTCCTTTAGAATTTCTGAGTATGCCTCCGAAGCCTGCCGGACCAGGATTTCCTTTGGAGGCGCCATCGAAGTTCATCTTGTATATGCCTGGGGGCGGAGGAGTCCAAGGGATATGAGTACTGGGAGTCTTCTGCTTGGAGGTGTTTGGCAAGATTGCTATTCTCAGTTGCCAGTTTTGCCAAATGGCTGCCTCCTACGGTTGTTTGGGAATATCCTCCTCCTGCCAGGATCGAAGGGCGAGGGTCTCTTGGAGGTTCTCGTGGAGATTGTCCCAAATGATATTCAAAGGGGTGGCTTGATGTTTGAAGATTCTTCTGTTTCGTTCCTTCCAAAGCGTCCAGAAGAGCAAACCTGGGATAATTTGCCATAGAAAGTTGAGAATGTGACTGTTATAAGGTCGCTGGGGCCAAAGACGCATAATGTTGGTAAGGTCTCCTGTAGGCTTGTTTCGCTGACTCCTGAAGCATATTTTTTCCCAAAGCTGATGAGCAAGATGGCAGGTCAGCATGAGGTGTTGCGTCGTTTCAATGTCCTGCTTGCAATTCGGACATTGTGAGGGGCCACAGAAGCCGCGCTTGAGCAAGTTATCCCAAGTGAGGACTCTTTTGTGGCTTAGTAACCAGAGAAAAGTGGAGACTTTGGGCCAAGTGCCTGGAGCCCAGACAAATTGCCAGAGTTTGTCTCTCGGTAGCTGGATAGGATGCATAAGAGAGAAGGCTTCTTTTGTTGTGAACATGCCTTTGGGCAAGTAGCCCCATCGAAGAATGTCCGCTTCTTCCAAGCATCTGATTTTCCGGCGTTGCAGTTCCTCTTGTAGAGCTTCCTACTTGCATCTAGGAATGTTGGGCAGCAAAAGAGTGGGGAGCTTCCATTGTCTGAAGTCGTTGCTAGCTGTGTGTGTCCAGCTTTGGCTTACTTTGATTTCCTCTGGGGGATTGGTGCACCCATCGTTGGAGAGTCTGAGAGTATCCAAGAGTTGAGGTTGTTGCTGCCAAGAGTCAGTCCAGAATCTGGCTGTGTGCCCATTTCTTATTTCCCAGAAGCTGTGCTGTTGTATGAGGGCAGAGTGCTGTTTGGCAGCATTCCATATGAGTGAACCAGTTCTTGTAGGAAGGAGCCTTATTAGTTCTTCAGGCGGTCTGCTATTGGCATATTTAGCTGTCCACATTTTAGCCCAAGGTTTGAATGGATTTGAGAGCCAATTCCACCATAGTCTTGCTCCCATGACTTCGTTGCTGTGAATGGGATTCCTGAGACCAAGACCGCCAGCTGCTTTTGGGGAGCATACTGTGTTCCAGTTAACCAGAGCCCATTTTCTTTTTTGATCTGAGGATCCCCACAGGAATCTACGTTGCAGATTCTTTATCTGATTGAGAACCCATTTTGGAGCTGCAAGCACAGAGAAAATATAGAGAGGCATGGCTTGCAGGACAGATTTGATGAGGAAAAGTCTACTGGAGATATTGAGAGCTCTATAAGTCCAAGAGGAGAGACGGCCTTCCAGCTTTTCCAAGAGGTGGTTCCAAGTGGAATGCTTGATGGCAGTGGCAATCAGAGGTGCTCCAAGATACTTGGATGGGAGCTAAGCACGAGAGAAGCCAAGAATGCGGGTGATGTTGCGTTGGATTAAAGGAGGAGTGTTGAAGAAGAAAAGTTTGGATTTGGAAACGTTGACAGACATGCCAGAGGCTGTGGAGAAGAGGTTAAGAATGCTTTTAAAAGATCTAGCTTCTTGGACTGAAGGGAACCCAAACAGCATGTTGTCATCCACAAATTGTTGGTGAGTGGTGCGAGTATCATGAAGGGAAATACCACGCAATTGGTTTGAGAGTACAGCGTTGTGGATGAGATTACTGAGGCCTTCGAACATGAGGACAAAAATGAAAGGAGAAAGAGGGTCGCCCTGTCTGACTCCTCTTGAGGGTTTGAAAGGCTTAGAGGGAATGCCATTGACAAGAATGGAAAACAAAGGAGAGGAAATAAGTGACATAACCCATCTAATCCACATTTGGTCGAAGCCAAAGGCTGTTAGGACACTTTGGATATAACGCCAACTCAATTTATCAAAAGCTTTAGATAAATCTATTTTGAGGAGCATACCTGGCCTTTTAGAGCTTCTGAGAGTGTGAATAACTTCGTGCGTGAGAATGATGCCGTCCATGATTTGCCTTCCTTCTACATAGCCTGTTTGCTCCAGCGATATGAGGAGAGGAAGCAGCGGCTTTAATCTGTTGGCTATAACCTTAGAGATGACCTTGTATATCACATTGCAGAGAGCAATGGGTCTGAATTTCTCCGGCGTACTTGGATGTTCTTCTTTCGGAACCAGGGCTATGAAGGTAGCATTCAAGGAGGGGAGGAGCCAATGGGCAGCTTTGGATTCCTCCACCAGCTGCCAAACCTCAGTTTTGATGAGTTCCCAGAAATGGTGAAAGAAATTGGAGGTGAATTCATCAGGACCAGGCGCCTTTCCCTCCTTCATCTGTGTCATTGCAAGTTCGACCTCTTGAAGGGAGACTGGGCGAAGTAACATCTTGTTGTGCTCTGCAGTGACCCGTTTAGGAATAAGCCGGGAGATTTGGTCGATAGCCGGTTGTCTGTCGATTGTGTGGTCCTATTGTTGAATACTTTGGAAGTAATCTATAAGAACTTGTTCGATTTCCTCTTGTTGTTCTGCTTGTGCTCCTTGTAGATTGATGATATGAGGGATGTGATTTTGCATTCGTCTTTGTATTGTTGACCTGTGGAAGAATTTAGTATTCTTCTCTCCCTCCTTTAGCCAAGTTGTTCTAGATTTTTGCCGCCACAGTATCTCTTCTTGCTTGTGTCTTTCCTCGAGTAGCTTGTGGATTTCTTGTTCTTGAGCAGCAAGTTCTTCAGTTCGGCCTCCAGTTATGATTTTTTGTTGAGTTTCTTCCATTTTCCTTTCGAGGATTTTTATCTCCTGAAAGATGTTTCCGAAAATGGAGGTGTTCCAATTCTTTATGGCTGCTTTGAGATGCTTGAGCTTTTGTTGGAACTGGTACATCTTCGATCTTGGAGGAGGGGTGAAGCTCTTCCAAGCTTGAGTGATGAATTCGTTGAAAGAGGGGTGTGAGAACCAAAATGCTTCAAATTTGAAGGATTTTTTGTATTGAAGACCAACATTTTTCCAGTGGAGCAAGATGGGCCAATGATCCGACCCAGTCTGTGGAATGATTGAAGCCGAAAGGTCCCCACCTATATGGATGGCATTGTCAGAAATGAGGAAGCGATCTAACTTTGAAGCAATGTGTTGAGTTCCCGTTCGTTTTTTGCTCCACGTGAAGGTGCCATTGGAGAAAGGAATGTCAATGAGCCAGCTGTTGGCTATGAATTCTCTGAAATGAGCACTTTCCGGTTCTGCTCTGAATCGACCCCCTGTTTTTTCTCCCATTTTAGTGATCATGTTGAAATCCCCTGCTGCTATCCATAGGGGATGGGTTCTATTTGAATTTAGAAGCACCATTGAATGAAATAGATCTATTTTCCCTGCATGATCCTGTGGGAAGTAGACGTTGGAAATATGCCCGTGGATGTTAGATCCAATGGGGTGGAAAGTTGATTGTATCAGATGATGCGTAGCATGAAAGTTGGAAAGATTTACAGACAGAGTATCCCAAGCTATAGCAAGACCTCCGGAGGAGCCTGAGGCGTCTACTGCTACTGAGTTGCAGCTAGGCCAAGCTTTGGACAGTATTGATCCTAGCATTTCACTATTGCATTTAGTTTCTTGAAGAAAGAGGATGTTTGGTCTTTCTTTCAGAATCATAGTTTTGAGAATTTTGTGCTTTCCTGGGCTGTTTAGCCCTCTGATATTCCAAGAGATCAACTTCATGGGGAACTGTTTGGTAGGGGTTTGAAGAACCTTGTAAGCTTGGGATATCGACTAGAGTCAACCAAAATTTGCCCGATGGTGATGGTGCGCTGCCAGTCCGGTTTCCGACCTCTTTTCTTTGACTCCTTCGTGATTTTGAGACTATCCCAATGACTGCCAGGCTGGATACCAAGTTTCTTTTGCTAGTGGACATTTGAGAAGACTTTTTCCAGTTTATCAATTTGGTGAGGGTTGATGGTATCGAAATCCTGGTTTAAGCAAGCTTCCTCGAGACCTTGTATGTCGATTTCTCCTAGATCTAAGCCTTCAGAGTCCTCGTCCATAAAGGTCTCTTGACTGCCGCTAATGAGGGCTTCGTTAGGAACAGTAGGTCGGGCGTTAGGCTTGTTAACGTCCATAGTGGCTGGGTGCCAGGGTAAAAGCTTGATTTCATTAGGGAGGCCTTCAGATGGTTTGTCTTTAGAAAGCTGCTGAATGGGAGCTTGGGGCGGGTTGGATTCGTTGGAAGGCTTTGGTATATCCAAGGGTTTAGAAGGGGCTTTCAGCTGGTTGTGGGCTACATCAGAGGCAAGATCAGGATTTGAAAGAACAGCAAAACTATTATTGGTGGAAGGAGTAGTAGAGGGAGGAGAGGGTTTCTTACCAGTCGTGGAGGTCTTTTTGCCATGCCTTCGTCGCGGGGGCACCTTGGTGAAACCGTCAGCTTCCTGAGCGGCTTCAGCTTCCTTGGCCTGAGCCTGTTTTGTGAGGGGACAATCTCTGAAAATATTCCCATGAGCATGGCATCTTCGACATCTGAAGGGGACATGCTCATAGTCTAAAGGTTGGATCCATTCAAAATCATCATGATATATGCTCACCGCATCTGGAAGGGCTCTGTCTAAATGCATATAGACACATATACGAGCATACGAAGTATATCGGTGAAGCTTGGTTTCCTCAGCAATCTTAATGAACTCACCAAGACCTTTGGCTATGGCTTGGAGTGATTCTTCGTCCCAATATTCTATGGGTAACGAGTACAAGCGGATCCATACAGGCGCCCAGTTGAAGTCTTCCTTATCTGGGTTAAATCTCTCGATCCAGTTCCGTAGGTATAACCCAGCAGAGTTGAAGAAGTAGGGTCCTTCATCCATTACCCTATTTCGGTCTTCGATGCAGTGGAAAATCGCAGTGAAAAAACCCTTAGGCCCCAACTGTAGTGTGACCTGCCCTTTGGGCTTCCATTTGGAAGCAACCCAGCCATATAGGGCTTTTTCAGTTGGCCAGAAGCCAATAAATTTTCCAATGAGGGCATGGTCCCTCATGTACTGTATCCTGGCATTTATCCGATGGTTGGGCAGTTCGATTTTGGGTCTCTCTGCCGCAATGGGTTTGCAGGTGGAGGACGTGGGAGCCGATGCCTCCTGCTGGGATTGCATGTTCGGCGCTTTTGGTGGAAGAGCGTCCTGGCTTTTTCCAGCGCTGGCATTGCTTTGCACAGAGCTTACAAAGGTGTCGTCGTTGTTGACAGGGGGGGGGGTGTCCTTCCCCCCCCGAGCTTGAGGCCATGTTTGGTTACCAAGCGTCGATGGGAGGTTGCGCGCAGTCAAAGTTGGTAGAGCAGAAGTGCGATCGAGCTAGGGTTTCTGTAGGGTAGACCGCGCCCGTTTCATCTCCCCACGATCATAGCGGGGGAAGTTGTAACACATGTATTTAATGATTAATTGTTAAAATACATTTTTAATTAGACACTGAAGTATTTAATTTTTATTTAGCAGTTTAAAAAGTATTTTAATCAAAAGTTGTGAGTTAAGGTTTCTTAATTTTGAAAATAAAGTTTTAATTATAGTATGATGCCATGAATCTGATGGTAAAAAGTTTCCAAGACTCGAAATTAATTGAATAAAGCATTTATTGGAAGTTACCTTTCCTCTACGAAATAAAAATAAAATCCTAGCGGAGGAAAGGGGTGTTGTACAGCTGAAGAGGAACAGTTGGGAAGTTGGAAGGAGAGAGAATCCAGAGTTGGTGGAAAACCATTGGAACTCTACTACCTGATTAGGAGAAGAGACTGGACTGGAATCCTGATGTCTACCTCCTTGGATAAATATAATTTTGTGATTTCCTACTTTGGTGAGGAGAATGGGGGGAGTGGAGGACATCATTTCCTCACTCAAGGTTGGGCAGAAGCTATTAGAGTTTACAGAAAGTGAGATAATTAAATTTGAATGGAAACTAATCTTCTATATTTACTTATGAAATGTATGCTCAGATATAGAAACAAAAATTCTAATTGATGTGTTTATCTGGAAAAATAACTTATAGAAGTATAAAACTCTATAGATAGTAGATTAAGGAAAAGTTTTCCTTGTTTACAAATTCGCTTATTATGTAATTAAAAATCTATGTAGCAGGGAATTAAAAGAATCACTAGATATCCCTTGGTAGAAACTGTAAATATATTGGGTTTGACAGTTAAATCTTCGGAAGGAAAACCCCAAGAAAAACATTGTTTGTCTTGTAGGAAAAACTAACTAATACACGGACAAATGGAAAATCCCCTTAGAGTGGTTTGGACACTCATTTAGAATAAATCTAGAAGCATATGCAAATAGCATAAACTTTAAATTACTAAACTCTTAAGTAAATCAGAAGTTACTGTATGAAGGAAAGATATTGAAAGAACTAGTATTCCTTACTCATAACATTATTACAATATTAATCCAGGAATTATTCGCAAGGAGATATTATGCATTTACAGATAAATAATCGTCCATTATAGATAAGTGATAAAAATGAAGAAAAGTTATATATAGACAGTAACACCTCTGAATAAAATTTCTTTTACAAATAACCTGATAAGTATTCAAATGGAAGAACCATAAGCACCGTAAATTATCAACAATATATCTTAAGGAAGAAACTAAAACATGCACCCAAAAGGAAGAGATTTAATGTTGAAAATAACAATGGGACTGTCATAAGAAAAGCAGAACTCGAGCATAGTCCTAATAAAGTCTATAAACCATAGAACGAAAGGATTGTAGAATCTGGAAAATTTAGTAATTTATAAATAAATAAACAAGCACAGTGGAACCTCACGGTTTGAAGTTCAAACTTAAAACCTAGGTGGTTTTAATACCAACCCTCTGTTGAACAAAGATAACACATGAAAAATTTCCCGGTGGTGCCAATGGAACATCTATATATATATATATATATATATATATATATATATATATATATATATATATATATATATATATATATATATATATATATATATATATATAAAATATGTTAATGATAACGATAAACCCTTAGGGGTAATTTTTCACAGTTGTGTGATAATCAACAAAATGGCCACTAAAACCTTCTCAATATCAGAATTAGGTACTCTTTCCCTCTACAGGGAAAAAACGAAAAGTAAACCCTCAAAGGGCCGACATAAATATAAACCCTCGAACTGGAGAAACAACGTTGAGAACCAGCTAAATAATATGCGGAGGAATTACAAGTGCACCTGAAAGAAAATGAAGACTCTTCAATAAGGAATTGCTGCAGGAGAAGGTGAATGTGCCAATAGAAAACGAGGGTGGAGACATTACCTGCATGGCAAAAAGCACAAATTAGTTGGTAAAAACTTAAACAAAAATTTGTTAACACAAGAGTTTCAGACCAGGAGAAATTGAATAACCTTACCTTGGGTCGACTAGAATTATTGTGCCCTTCGACCTGAAAAACAATAATATAAATATGGGCATGAGAATGTGTAATGTCACAATAGATATAATGAAAAGAATTAGGTTCTGAAGGTAGATATAAGAAAAACAAGAATTCCCAGATAAACCGAATAAGGAAAATTTACCTGTGACAGAAGCTGAAGAGGAATGCCTTCGGCTAAAGACCAACACAGAGAGCTTGGTATAAACCTGAGCGTCATGGCCACACTATGGTTGAGCCTCTGTTGGCAAAAGAAAATGTGGAGGCATTTTATTAACCTAGTGATAGAATCGTGAGCACGAAGGCTCATCCAAAAATAATTAGCAGAGATTCCAGCTGTAAGAAGCAACACATCGGTGTAGCAGTGGAAGAGACTCACCATTTCTTGAGCCTCTGTGAGAAAAACCCTGCACAGCGGAAACTTCATGGTTGCAGAGCTCGAATACTGAAGTAGAGGAAGTGCAAGAATGCAATGGTTAGAGTTCGGACAGGGGTAGGTTGATACCATAACGAACCCTAAATCAACCTCCACTATCAATGTAGTGAGAAGATCTACGAAGGAAACGAAGCCACATGCCAATGTAAGGTGATCACAAAATAAATCAAGTTTCTAGACTGACAGGTCCATAAATTTCATAAATAATTTCATAACTCCGTGGAACGGACATCCTCTACTTAGATTAATATTTGTACCATCGTCACGGTTGTTGGGTGCTAGTTTTGTACTTATTTCCGACATTTATTTTCCCCATTATTACCTTGTCACTACAATCATTGGGACTATCATTACCTCTTTTCTTGATATTATATCCTAAACAGTGTTGTTTTACCTTATTTTCATTATCTTGCTTTTCATCGATTATTATGATGTATCGTTTCTTTTTTTTATGACTAACTGGGATAAATGTTGGAAGAAGTTATTTGGTCTTTTTTTGTCCTTCCAGGTGTTTTTCTTAAGAAAAAAGATCTAGGGCATGAGGCGTATAGAAGAAGTGAAAGTGTGTTTTTACAGTGAATTGTTACACCACGATGTTGTTACATCATGGTGCTATTACAGACCCGCTATATAAACTGATGTTACAGCTATACCGCTGACTGGACATTGTCAAATTCTGGATGTTGACCTGTCTGCAATTTCTGTTACACTATAGTTGTCATTTTCCACGGACAACTGTAGAAGTCAATACATATTGTATTTTAGGATGACAACTTTTGGGCAGTTTTGATTGTAATCTATATTTTCCATTCATACTTTTTATTAAGAAGTGGTTGTAACTATATGTATCTTATTTTGATCGGCATGAGAATCGTAAGATTCTCATGACTAGTTTGTTCCTCATTTTCTGAACATGTAACCATTATATAACTCTCGACCCTGGAAGTCAAGGGGTTAGCGAAGAACAGTATTATTTTTGGCTTTGTATTTTTGGTCACATTAATACAAAGATATCACATTTTTGTTGCTACATGTGTTTCCTGGTTTAGTTTCCATTTAAGTTTCTATCTCTTCTTGTGCCCTGCTAGGGAGGAAGGGCCCTCCTCTTTAGCAAGGACTGTAGCAGTTAAGGTAGTTGTACTACATTTCCTATTTTCTTTATGTATTGGTGGAAGTGTTTTTGTTGTTGTTCTGGTTGTGAGTAGATCTTCTTCAATTCCAATATTAATATGTTGTTACACAGATGTGATTAGATATACCAGCTAGGTAATTGTTGTGTGGCGCGCTAGGTATAGTTAATTTAGGCATGATTACATTCTTGTATATTGTTTTTATTCATGCATGAGTGATTTATTTGAGCAATTGATTCAGTAATGATTCCTCGTTATTTTTTATTTTCTTTTGGTTGGATGTATCGGCATAGATAGTGCAACTATCATTGAAATAAAAGACATCCCTAGATTGATAATTTGTGTGTATCGTTTTAGTCATTCAATAGTGATTAATACATTCCAAATTTTTGGCATCGTTACCGGGGATGGCAGTGATGATCCAATCAACCAAAATTGTTTGTTTGTTGATAGATTGCTCCTAGTCTACAACTGTTGGGTGGTAAGACGAGAGGTAATAACCTGTGCATCGCTCTAACATACTAGGGTGGGCTCACCATTCCTACACTAGGGCACTTAGAGGTGTAAGTTTCGAGTGTTCTCCTTAGTGTGTCTTCATCTACACTACTGTTGGGTGGTAAGACGAGATGTAAGAACATGCGCATCGCTCTAACATACTTGGGTGGGCTCACCATTGTCTCATTGGGACACTTAGAAGTGTGAATTTTTCGAGTATTTTCTTTAGTGTGTCTTCAGCCATACAATTTTTGGGTGGTAAAACGAGAGGTAATAACCTGCGTAACGCTCTAACATAATTTGGTGGGCTCATCGATGTAGAAACTGAACCACTTGTAGGAAGGATTGATACACATAGTGTCCATGTGTGCCATTAGGACAATAGAGAAATCCACAACACCCCCCACTCTAACTAACTACAGGAAATACGGGTCGTCAAAAGGAAAAGAAGAGTGCAAACTTGGGAAGAAAGACATTCTTTGGAGATCTGATCTCAAAAGCAGAAAAGGAACAGTCTACTTCATACAGAGACAATATGAAGACGGGACCATAGAAATTTTCTACTATATCGAAGCCTGAGGCATCATTACCTTCCGTGTATGGACCTCATTACTCTTCAAACAACACATCCACTCCTGATATCAAGACTCCATATCTGAAATAGTAGTGGAAATTCATTGATCAAAATATGAAAATTGAAGGACAAGGCGAGACCAGCGGGGAAGACCAAGGGCCTAAAGAACAACATTTAGTTGAACATCATTTGGATGTGGGTAGTGCAGTGAAAAAAATTGTCCTGGAACATCCTGATCCCTTATTTATTTTTCAATCCCCTGCATATTCTGAGGTTAATTCATCCCATCAGGAAGGATCAGCCATGGGGGACGAGAATGTTAAGACAGATGGTTTTGTTACTTTTGAATTCCCAATAGTGGCAACACAAGATGAAGCTCCTATGAAAAATATTCCTTTATCATCTCTACCATCCTTTCAATGGATGGTTGTTGAAGATCTTGATACCTTTATGTTCAAGTTCAATGTGTTGTATAGGATTTATGACTACACTTCTGAAGCCCAGAAGCTGAAATTGTTTCCTGCTACTCTGTAAGGAGCAGCATTAATATGGTTCATGAGATTAGGTGTTGACATGATCTGAACATGACATGAGAGAGTCCTTCCTCTTTAAGTATCAGGATTACTTTCGAACCAGGGATTTGAAGGAAGAGATCTTCAGGACTTCACAGAAGGATGAGGAGAGCTTGGAAGACCACATGGAACGATTCCATTATAATTTACAAAGTTCTAAGTTTGGTAACTTAGCCCCGAAAATCCTAAAACCTATATTCTTATGAGTTATAAGAGATTATTTTCTGGAGCATTTGAATCTGTTGGGAAAAGGAGACATATCGCAAGAATCGCTTGAAGAAATAATGAAGCTTTGTATGCGGAGTTCAAGAGGATTAGTCAAAGGGAGAATTTTAGTTCGGATATAGAAGTCCAAAACTGGAGGAGTAACTAGAGCAGAGATCGGGAATCTATTTGAGGATTTTAAAACCAACCTCCTCAGTACTCTCTCTGCCCAGATCAGTACGGTACAAATTAAGAAATCACAAGTAGAAGCTGAAGTAGCCTTGGCGATATTCTATCCTCGATGCAAAAAGAAAAATTTAGAGAGAGAATGTGAACTAAATAGCGTCAGCTTGTGCAACATAAGTGAGTTGGCACATTCTACTAGTCAATGCCCTAAACTTCCCAGAATGAAAGCGGTACTTCAAGAATCAAGTGAGGATGTCTAGTCTTCCTACTTCATTGGATCAAAGGGACCATGGCAGCCACGACCTACAGGTATGACTCCATATTTTTCCTCTTTTAATCCCTGGAATAATGTTTATAATATTCATAAATTTCCATTGTCGTATCCTACTCCTTCCTCAACACAATTTCCTTCACCATGGAACCAATGCCATTCCCCTCCACCAATGCAATATCCTCCATCACAATCTCATCCTTGGATTCATAACTGGAGAGGTAATGGCCAAGGTCCAACACCCCCTACATTACCAATGCAGCAGCAGTTACAACTGCCTCCTCTTCAAACTCTTGCACCTCTTGTCCGACCTAAATTACATGTGCAACCTAAACCCAATCTGAATAATAAGGGAGCTCAGAGAATAGACACCCCAGTTATTTTCCAGACTTATCTTACCACTCCTATTGGGCTTAACGAGGTTCAGCTTCAGTCAAGAAAAGTAATCAAACCTAAACATACTCCCATTATTACTGAAGAAGAATGTGAGTCACCTAGAAAGGATATATTCGATTCTGAAACAGTTGTTACACCTATAACAACTGATACAACACCTTTTGTTACACTTGTAGCAGCCAGCTCAGGAAAACCTCTTGTTTCTACATCATCCAACCTGAGCAGGGCTGGTGCATCTGTGATAGTTGACTCAGCTGTTAAAATTCAGTATCCTTGATACCCCCAATGATTAATTGAAACCAGGCCAGCCTCACAAACTGAATCTGAGTTACTTAATGAATTATAGAATTTGTACGTGCATATTCCATGGTTACAAGATCTTAAGGAAGTACCTATCTATGCCAAAACAGTGAGAGATCTGTGTGTCAAAAATCCTGGAAGGAAATAGAAAAACCATGCTACTATCCATGTTATGGGGAAATTGTCTGAACTTATGATTGATCAGCCTTTGTTGACTAAATATAATGATCCAGGGAATCCTACAGTGACTGTCCATATTGTTGACCAACCCATAACTAACGATCTGATTGATTTAGGGGTAGCCATTAATGTAATGACCAAAGATCTTTTTATCTCCCTAAGACTTCATGGACTCATACCTATACCTACTGTGCTTGAATTAGCATATAGGTCAAGCCTGAAGGAATGATAGAATATGTGGTGATCACTATAGCTTCTTGGAATTACCTGGCTGATTTTCTCATTTTACAAATCAAATCCAACTTGGGGTGTCATCCTTTGATCTTGGGGAGACCGTGGCTAGCCACTACAGACACATATATCGGATTTAGATCTGGATCTATGGTGATCTCCGATGGGAAAGCCACTAAGAACCTGAATATTTACCCCCTAGAAAAACCACATATGGACGTGAATATTATCAATCGCACATAACACAGTTTTTAACCAGGAAAGCCTGAAGCTGAAAACCCCAACTATATATTATGTAACATGGATATCATATGACAATCTCATACAAAAATACAAATCTTATCACAATCTCTCAGTATAGTACAATCGTCATACACTAATCAAGCCTAATCTTGCAAATCCATGCACCGATCTTTGCCACTTGCTAGCCTACCTCCACTGCACAATCTCTGCTGAAGAATAGCTCTGAACGAATTCGAATTCCTCTTGGATTGACTATGAAATCCTCATTGGCATCTCCACTGTGTGTTTGATGCAATCAATGCATCACTAATAGTCACAACAGATAGTCTATCTTGCCCTTTCACCTATCTCTCCACTGGTCTCCACTGAAACTGCCATGCACTGTAGTCAATTGATGTATTTTTCAGTTTATTAATGAGTTATTATTTATGAATTAATTAACTAATTAATTCACTCCACTCTCACTAGTGTATCAATCAGTTAGACTAGATACAACTAGCTCAATTGAGTCTAAATGAGTTAAACTAAATACAACTCCATAACTACTTCTTCCAACTGTGTCATAACTCTGTCACTTGAGTTTTAACTGATTCCTCCATGCATTAGCTCCAGTAAAGCCTTAGGAATAGCGTAATTCCTTCTGTCAGCTACTTTGCCACATCTGTGCACTGAACTGAAGTGCTCCAAGAGAATAAGTTGTTGTTTAGAGTCTGATTATTATTAAGAGCTAATAATAATCGACGTGCATCTATTTTTAGATTGACGATCTATAAATAGACTTCGCCCAATATTATAAAAATAGAATTTTATATATTTTTCCAACTTGATCAACCATCCACAAATATCATCCTGCAACTTCTGAAATATGATCGACATGTCTAAAAATAGACATAGTCTAAAAATACACTTGCGCCAAAAATATCCTGCGAGCCCACTTAGTGAAGGTGACTCTTTTCACTAAGCTCATCATCTTGTTGAATCTCAACACTATAATTAAATATATATTGCCCCGGAAGACCAAGACAAGACAACCTTTACCTTCCCATGGGGTACCTTTGCATACAGGGTCCTTCCTTTTGACCTCTGCAATGCGCTAGCAACTTTTCAAAGGGAAATATTAGGTATCTTTTCGAATCTCTTGAATGATTGTCTCGAAATTTTCATGGATGACTTTACACCCTACAGGGATTCTTTTGAAACAACATTAGATAATTTGGAAAATTTACTGGAACTTTGTGAACAAACTAATGTTGCTTTGAGCACGAATAAATTCCACATGATGATGACCGAGGGGATTGTGCTAGGACATTTCATTTCAGAAGATGGAATCAAGGTAGACCCTACAAAAATTTAGGTAATCTCGAGAATCCCAACTTCTAGAACTCAGAAAGAGGTACGTATTTTTTTGCTACATGCAGGGTACTACAGGATGTTTATAGAAAAAATTTCAAAGATTGCATCTCCTCTGTTTTCTTTTCTCATGAAAGATGCGTAATTTGTGCGGACAGGGAAGTGTGAGCAAGCTTTTTTGAAGTTAAAGAATTTTTTAACAGTAGCACCTATTTGCGAGGACCAAACTGGAGACTACCATTCCATATCGCTACGGATGTGCCAAACATAGTTGTGGGTGTTGTTTTGGGGCAGCTGGAGGAAAGAAACCTTATGCCATTTACTACATCATCAAGAATTTAACTCCAACTGAACTCAATTATACAATGACTGAGAAGGAATTCCTAGTAGTAGTGCATGCTATCAACAAATTTCAGCACTACATCATCGGATACCAATTATTTTTACATACTGACCATGCTGCGATTCGATTTTTAATGAATAAACCTGTTACCAATGGTAGAGTTACACGATGATTATTGTTGTTACAAGAATTTGATATTACTATTTTAGATAAACCTGGAAAAGATAATGTGGTTGTTGGTTTTCTTTCTAGATTAACTATAGGTGATGATTGCACTCCTACTGAGGATTCTTTTCTAGATGAATATCTTTTTTCCATATCTACTCACCAACTGTGGTATGTAGATATAACCAATTATATTGCTATAGGAAAATTCCCACACCATTTATCTTCCAAATAAAAGAGGAAGATCATACAAAAAAGTGCTACCTACTCCTGGATAGAGGGAAATCTCTATCGCACTATACCAGACTTTCATATTAGGCGTTGTGTTAGATAAGATGAGGTTTTTGATATCTTGGGAGATTTTCATGAGGAAACCTGTGGAGGGCACTTCGCTGATAAAAGGACAGGATATAAAGTACTCTCTACAAGGTACTACTGGCCAACTATATTCTAGGATGCCAAGAATTTTTTGAAGGGATGTGATAGCTATCAAAGGATGGGCCAGCCTCTGAAATCAAATGAGATGTTTTTACGGCCTCAAATAGTGATAGAACCATTTGAGAAATGGGCCCTGGATTTTGTAGGGACGATTAATCCTTCATCACACCAAATATCATACATATTGGTCTGCACCGACTATGTCACAAAGTGGGTCTAAGAGAAGGCACTAAATAGATCTACAAAGCAGGTTGTTTCAGACTTCTTGTTCGAAGATATCTTTGTTTGCTTCAAGATACCCAGGGAGATAGTGACAGATGGAAGGCCCCAATTCACATCTCATTTAATCTAGAAGCTAGTTGAGAAGTATGGAATTCATCACAGGATCACTTCACCTTATCACCCAAAAGAAAATGGTCAAGTGGAGAGCACAAATAAAGTCATTGAGGGAATATTAACAAAGACAGTAGCCAGCCGCCGAAGTAAATGGGCCAAAAAACTTCCAAAGGTGTTGTGGGCTTATAGAACAACATGGAGAAATACTACAGGCTTCACCATATGAATTAGTGTATGGTAAGAACCCCTTATTCCCCATAGAGTTCTAAATAAATACATTGAGAATATAATTGCAAGTCAATCTGGATTTAAGCACAGTGCAAAGACAAAGATTGAACCAGCTCAATGAGTTGGAAGAGAAATGGTTGGCTGCCATTAAGCAGACAAAGATTATTCAGCAGCAAAAAGCTCGATGGCATGATAGGTTCATCAAGAAGAATAAATTTCATAAAGGATATTGGGCTCTCTTTTATGATTCAAGAATTCAAGGATTTCAAAGGCAAGCTCTGCACTAGATGGCTAGGTCCTTACGAAGTAGACATGGTCTTTGAAAATGGGACTGTAAAATTGGTTACCATTGATAGTGCCAAGACATCATTACTGGTTAATGGGCACCATCTAAGGTTATATCATCAACTTGCTTCAAAGGAATCATTTGTTAAAATTGTCACGGACTCTGATCTTTATGTTACAGCAGCAGGGGAATGTTCCCCTGTGCAGCATGAAATTTGAAGCTCCAATAAGTGCAATAGCTAAAAACCACTCTTGTGGCAACTGTTACACATTTTTTAAATATATATAGGCAAGAAGTCACATGCTCAAAATACATTGCTCCTCACTCACCATTGGACTGTATCAGAGACAACATCCTTCCTACCTCGGGGTCTTCGATTATTTGGAAGGTTATTACTAGATCCATTCATCTGATCAAGAAGGGCTTGGCTTGGCACATCAAATCTGGCACTAGGGTCATATTGGGTGTGAATACATGGTCAGGTTGTGGTCAAAATTATCAACTGACACTAGAAATTAAGCTACATTTTTCTCAATCGGGCTACTTATACCTATCTCAGGTTTCCGACCCTCAGCGCACCACATGGGCCTCCCAAGCCTGGCTATCAGCTCAAGATCTGAACATACCTATTGTTGGACAACCCATCTAGAACAGATTCATAAGGGCGCTCCAGGCCTCGAACATTCGACTCAACGACCATGATGATGAATTTTTGTGGGCTCTCTCCCCCAGCGGAAAATACATATTGAAATCTGGCTATATTTCATTATGTGCGTCACTGGAACCTCCAATTAAACAATGGTGGTGGAATTCTATTTAGAAGCTGCAGGCTCCCCATAAAGCTAGATTACTCATGTGGTGTATCTTCACCAACTTCATCCCCAATATTGAAAATATTATCAGGTGAGCCTTCAATGGACCCTCTAGATGTTGCTTTTGTCTGTCACAAGCTGAAGACATCTTGCATCTTTTCCTTGATTTCCCTGTTATCAATCAGTATTGTCACATTACAGCATATGCTCTGGGATGCTCCCTTAATTGGCATGGTATCTCTATTTCTGCAACTTAGACCAATTGGTGGCAGGCTGCATCTCGACCCAATGAAAGGAATATCCCCCTTCTCATTTCCTGGGGAGTCTGGATCAATAGAAATAAAATTATATTTATGGAAAAGCCTATCAACTGGGACCACACATGCAGTAGTATCATCTCCATATATCATCTCATCCCTGATGTTGTTCATCCCGCTCCCCATAGGACCATTGTTCCTGAAACTATTGATCACTCATATCCTTTGGCCTATTTTGATGGTGCATCTAACAATTTTGGATGTGGTGGAGGTGTTGTATTACACATATTGGATTCTCATTATTTTCATCTTAAGATGGGTCTGGGTCTGGGCTCAAATAACTATGTTGAACTCTATAGCCTTCAGCTTCTTCTACTTTTCACCCGTGAACAAGGATGCAATAGAATTCAGATATTTGGGGATTCTCAAATTATCATTAATTGGTTCAATTTACAGACTCATTATCATACACACACTCTATCTACATTATCAGAGGATTTTCTCTTGTTGAAATCACTATTTGACATTATCTCTGTCACTCACATTTACAGGCATAGGAACCAAGTGGCAGACCAACTATCCAAAGAATCATCGGAGCTAGAGTGGGGTCAGTGGCACATTGTGGAGCACAATGGTGCTCAGGAGTACCAATTCGATCATCACCCCTTCATTGATGATCTACAAGCAGTGGACGTATTCTTCCCATGACTGCATTTTTGTTTTTATATTGCACTTTTTGGCGGCATTGCATTCTGTCATTTGGTGATAGAACTTTATATTTATTTTTGCTTGCATTATATTATCGGCAGCTATCATATTCATTGTAAATACCATTATTAGATTAGATGATACACTATTTAGTTGATTATCTAACATATACTTGACTCTTCAGAGGTTTGGACATTGTCTAGGCATAACTTTTAGATATGTTGTAAAATTTAACATGTAATTTTTCTTATTATTTAATGAAAAATTACGAATTTTTTCATGGGAAAATATATATATATATATAACAATAATAAAAATCTGATTGTGAATTTAACCTCTTTTTCGGGGCGCAGACAATTTGTAACGGTTGAAAACCACTTTTGTGGCGGCTGTTACACCCAGTTTTTTTCCTTTTCCAAAACATCATCCTTCCTTCCCTATATATTTTACAAGATGATTTTACTTATTTGTTTCTTTTATGTATCTATTTTTCTAATCATCATGTTTTCTGAAGAATAACACAAAGTTTTCTTGGTTGTTACACATGTAACAGCCGACAGCCATGAACAGTGTTTCCTATTTCGTCGCATGCAGCAATAACTACAATAGTCAAGCGTGACCACCGCTATCACTGGAAGCAGATACATCATCAATTCAAATTCCTCCTCCACATTTTTTCAGGTACATCATTCAAAAAGGTAACGTCATCATTTAATAGTTTGGTGATTAATGGCAAGTGATGATATTCCTGTGATGGCCGTGAGCGGTCGTCACCATTAAAGCAGGGGGGAATAAATCTCATAATAATTGAAGAAATATATAGTCATGAAACCGGTATTAACCCCGCATGCCTCAAATTAAATAGCACGATAGCCAATTGTGATCAATTCGGCCAGAAAAGCAGGGAAAATTTTAAGAACCCCCCTAAATTTATATGTATAATAAATGGGTGAATCCCCATGATACATAGGAAAAATAGAAGGCAATTTTATTAATAATATAATATGTATATATATTTTTTTTTGTGAATCTCTCATGAAATTATATTATCTTGTAAAATCATGGTGCATCACGAGTACAAATGGCGAATCAGTGTACAAAATGGTGAATCGTTGTCTAGTGGAATTCGGGGTGTTGGTTCCAATGAAGATATGGTAATTGAACCAAGAGTTGAAGGAAGCGAACCACTGAGACCAAGCATAGCACATGGTGACTCGTGAGGGAAGTAGTTCTCGTGCAGTTGGAAAACGCATTCTTATAGTTCTGCTAAGCATAGTGTTGTTTCTCATGCTACTACTGGCACTGATATTGAGGTTGGAGAGGAGTTTGAGGAAGCATGGAAGATAGCAGTGGTGTAGAATTACAAAGAGAACCCCATGATGGGCTCCATTCTGCCCTTTGGTATTTGGGCCTGCAAGATATTTTTTCCATTAAACCAACAATTAACTGTTCAACCAAAAATCAACTTGACTGAGTTGATTAGGTGGGAGTCAACTTAGACTAATCTTCAAAATGATGCTTTTCACTATCTAATATTTATCACACTAATGCTACACAACATTGTGCATTTGCACCAAACTCTCATGCATGCACACAAAATTTTCATGAACATCTATAACCCTAACCAAGTGAGAATTGATTAACAATTTGCACCAAAGTTTTTTATAGTGTTGAAAGTTCATAATAAATTTATATCCATGGTACCTTAAATAAGTTTTGAGATAACCTCCAGTAAACAGTAAATCTCTGATACAATGTGTTATGCCAAAAGACAGACTTACAAGCAGCTAGCCTCAGTTTATAAACCATTAATGAGAAAATTTGAATTACAGTTCTCATTTCAAGTCCTTGTAAGAGTACACATAAAAGATTGCAATTTGCCTTTTAGTTCTTTGTATCCATTTACATTCTATACATACAAGGAGTGAAATCCTTCATTTAACTTTCAATCATTTGATGTTCCATTACTAATCAATAAACATGTATATAGAAAATAGTGCATCATGGAGATAGGGTTTTCCCTCCCTAGATAAGGTTGAAAAGCATCTCCACTTTGGCTCTGATATCACACAGAATCTATATCCTTCCTATAAATATTCGTCTTGGCCGAGAATGTAAACAAGAATCCATAGCCATTTTCATAATCAAAAAGCCCAGAAAGTAACTAGCTCTTTGCTCAAGTAGGTGAGGTCCTGATGCTAGAGCTCGCTAAATTATTGTAAAACACTGAACTTTGAAGTAAAATATTTACTTTATTTTGACCAACAAGAAAACATGTTGAGCTAAGCATCCTTTATCATTTGGAAATATAAGTCATCTATAAACAGTAAATCTCTGCTACAATGTGCCATCCCAAAAGACAGACATACAAGCAGCTAGCCTCAGTTTATAAACCATTAATGAGAAAATTTGAATTATAGTTCTCATTTCAAATCCTTGTAAGAGTACACATAAAATATTGCAATTTTCCTTTTATTTCTTTGTCTCCATTTAAATTATATACATATAAGGAGTGAAATCCTTCATTTAACTTTCAATCATCTGATGTTCCATTACTAATCAATAAACATGAATATAGAGAATAGTGCATCATGGAGATAGGGTTTTCCCTCCCTAGATAAGGTTGAAAAGCATCTCCACTTTGGCTCTAATATCACAAATAATCTATATCATTCCTATAAATATTCTTCCTGGCCGAGAATGTAAACAAGAATCCATAGCCATTTTCATAATCAGAGAGCCCATAAAGTAACTAGTATGTAACTTTGACTCCATGATACTTTAGAATTTCTCCAATAATCTCACCTCTAATAGAACCCACACACCTTCCATGGATCTTGTAGTCTCGGATAAAAAGGAAAGTGGGCATTTCTGTGACATTCATCTATCTCAGAAGCTCCGTGCATTCTTCATTATCATCTCCATTCATCCTTGTAAAAAAACACATTGTAAGTCATTCTCTTGGTCATCCTAACTACAATTGGGTAAAATTTGACACAAGGCCTGCAATTGTTCAGTCTAACATCTAGAACAACCAACTTGTGGTCCTATGTATGTTCTTTGAGAAATGCTTCCACATCTTGCCTATTATGGAGCTAATGAATAGGTGCATCATTGTCACCATAGTAGAGGACATCACCCTCCAACTGGTTTGGGCCAATGACTTATTCTTCATGAATATTCACTATGTTCTTGTAAAAGCTAAAAGGGGGACATATGTTATGTTGTTTTTTTTCCTCTTTCTTTCTTTCATAGAGCTCGTTAGTCTGCTTAGACTCATCTCCAATTACTAGAATGAATCTCACTTTTGGGAAAATCTTGCTGAGGTCAGCCATGAATAGGTATATTCTTTTGTTATAATAGTTGTGACTTGCTGCATATTCCACCACTACAAGCTTGTTCTCTGCAAGCCTGAGGATATTCATCATATTCATGTACTGTATGAACCTTCAGCACCCTATCATCATTTATGTTAATTTTGATCTTGATCAATTGGGCACCGCTCAAAGAAACTCTGAAAATGGGCTCCTAATTAAATTTAAAATTTTCCACGATGAGGCCATCTATTTTTGAATCGTCAATGGGCTTATTTGGCTTATTGGAAACAAAACTGAGGCAAAAGAGCTAAATTTGAATGCAGGAACTGACACAAAATCTGCAAACTTGAGCAATTTTTGATGTACATTACCTCCACTCCCTCAATCTCAAGATTAATTTTCTCCCCAGCTCTAATGGAGAACTCTACTGCAGGCTTGTGAGGTCCAAAATCTACATCTTTGGTCCTGCTAAGTCCCCCATAATGTATAGGCACATTCTCTGGAAATATAAATCTGCAAGTAAAATCAAGTATTAAATAAGTTTCTAGAAATTTTCATTGAATATGTCCTTCATTCTATCATATATAATCAGAGTCTTCAATTGAGGTTGAGCATATTTTCACTACATCAAAGAAGGAATTTCACATACTTGTAGAAGGTCTCTGTGACTTTTCCTTCACGTGCAATTTCAAATTTCCTTTTGGTACATTGTGTCAAGAAAGGGCTCAACATGGAGTACAGTGCACTGAAATACTCTACTGCGGGCTTGTGAGGTCAAAAATCTACATCTTTGGTCTTGCTAAGTCCCCCATAATGTATAGGTACATTCTCTGGAAATATAAATCTGCAAGTAAAATCAAGTATTAAATAAGTTTCTAGGAAATTTTCATTAAATATGTCCTTCATTCTATCATATATAATCAAAGTCTTCAATTGAGGTTGAGCATATTTTCACTACATCAGAGAAGGAATTTCACATACTTGTAGAAGGTCTCTGTGACTTTTCCTTCACGTGAAATTTCAAATTTTCTCTTGGTACGTTGTGTTAAGAAAGGGCTCAACATAGAGTACAGTGCACTGAAATACCATGGGGCATTGATGAACACCTGAAAAATAGAGAGAATACTAATTAAGAGGTGATTTTTCTATTTGATAAACTGGGTTTAATATCCACTCCCTTATAGGGCCCAACAAAATCCCATGCTTGCAAACTAAATATAGCAAATAGACTTAATTACATATGGAATACTTAAAAATTAGCAATATTGGGGAAATTCTTCAACATTGTACTTGAAATCAGATCATTTTGAATTATGGCAGAGGCAACGGCAGTCGAAAGTCACAACCCAAAGGTAGTAGGTTTGAGGATCTATAGTCTACAATTGATGAGATTGGAATTCAATTCCTAGAAAGATAAAATATTCCATTACTATACTTAATTCATAGGGCGACTTCATTTTCTTCAAATATTTGGGACAAGATATAAAGAAAGGGTTTCCTCCGTAAGTTTCTTGTGAAAATCCTAATTCCCTCATTGTATTATGTGACAGTGGAGGCTGCCTTAACACAAGGGGTTATATCTCAACTGGTTGTCACCATATTGCTGAGAATTTTTTTAGTTCCATACTAGCAGGTGCCTTGTTAAACCCCGTTGGGTAAGGTGCACTAATCTATTCCAATGGTCTTATTTGGGAATATGGATACCATCTTCAAATGTGATGAAGCATCCTTGGGTTTCCCATGATATTTCTCTTTGAAACATTAAGATAGAAAGAAAGGGTTTCCTCTGTAATTTTCTTGTTAAAAGCCTAATTCCCTCACTTTATTATGTGACAGTGGAGGCTACCTTAACACAAGGGGTTATATCTCAATTGGTTTTCACCGTATTGCTGAGAATTTTTTTAGTTCCATACTAGCAAGTGCCTTGTTAAACCCCCCTGGGTAAGGTGCACTAATCTATGCCAATGGGATTATTTGGGAATCTGGATACCATCTTCAAATGTGATGAAGCAACCTTGGGTTTCCCATGAGATTTCCCTTTGAAACTAAAATAGTGACCATTACGTTGACCATGAAAAACAAAACCCTTGAGGGCAGATTGTGACCATGCAAAGAAATTACTATATACGCTCCTCCATCTCTAAACCATGTAATTATGGGTGAAAAAGACAATGAGGTTGAATTTAAAAGGTCACAAAGGTCCACTGGGATTAAAAAAATCGTGATTCAAGAAACAAAACTGGAAATGAACTGATAAAAGGAAAACTTTAGAGAGGTGTTTTTCACTTACTGAAACACCACACAAATAGATGTTAACTCCTCATACCTGTCAGCATTGCATAGACTCTCTTAACCAATAAGGAAAAATAAAATAAAAATTGGAGGACATAGGCACCAGAAACAGTAGCTTATAGTCATTTCATTGGTAAGACTGACATAGTGTTAAACCATTGACCAAGTTTCCATTCTAGCTGTGGTCTTCTCTAACACACAAATGGTAGGAACATCAGAAAGGGAGAGGCCCAGTGGAAGCCTCTAGTGATTTTGATGAAATAGATATCCTTCATGCACCTGAGCCAAAGGAAGACTATTCCTTGCAGTGTAGCCCATCTGGACATGTTTTTTGAAGCCTTTCAAAAGAAAATTTCCATGTACTCATTATACATAAGGTTTTGTAGGAATACTATAATCTATTGCATTTTCATAGTACCAGTAACTAATAACTGAATGTCCATACTCAAATATTTTGTGGGAAACTATTGTATTGTTTAATACAAAATATATAAAACCATATCTGCCTAAATATCTCTATTAGATCCCTATATAAAAGGAACCTCTCTGTAAAATATATATTGTAAATTTTAGCCTTTTTCAATTTGGGCTGAAGATATATGTAATTTGACACCATTTGAAACTAGAAACCATATGTTAAATAGTAAATATCTAGAGATGCATCAAAAAATCCAATTTTTGGTGTGCCCAAATTCTCAAAACACCAGATCTACGAGGACATCTAACATCATCCTTCTGATCATTTATAGTCATTCAGATATATTTTTCTAGGAAAGCTTGGACAAGGAAAAAAAAATTGTGTTTTGAGCAGTTACAGACCTTTCTTGCTACCATATTTGGGTAGTTATCTTGAAAAATTGCAAGAATTTGGTTTGATGCAGCTCTCAATTCTCTCTTCGACGTGTTCTTAAGATCTGTGATCTGAATCATGGCATTGACACCACCAGGCTTGAAATCAAGGAGCTCTATGCCCTTCTCCAGAATTAGGACCCTCCATCTCAAAAACTTCTTCAGCTTCTCATCGTCTCCAAGGATCTTCTGGTAGAGCTCCTTGTCTCGAAAAATCCCATAAGCATTGTAGCACACAGGGTGGCCCACTTTATCATAACAATGCATGAAGGCCACTGAATTCAGATTCTCATCAAATTTCAGATCCTCTTCAACTATACTATCAGCTCCAAATGCCTTCCTCCGTGCCACACTATTCTGCAACATGATGAATGCATCATTCACCCTGAAATCTCTAGAACAAAGAAATTTTAGAAGTATAACATCAGTCTTTGGGCCAAATAAGCAAGAGAACCCACTAAGGGTGCATTAATGTAGGTGGAAGGTTCATATTGATCATAATTGTTTCTCACATCAATAAACCTATCCATGTTGTCTGGGCCTCCCACCATAGCTCCCACCAAGATGTTGGGATTGGGTGCACTGATGTACAAAGATTGGAAGCCTTCTTTGCAGGGAATGGGTTGAGGATGATTGGCCTTGGAGGGCACAGAAGAGGCTCTGTGATGAATTTTGGATAGAGGGAACCATATCCAACCAAGTATGACATCCTCATAGGATTATCTCCCAGTATGTAATCAACCTTCATCAACACAAAATTGATTTAGATCCTGCATACATTAGTAGATTTTTGAAATAATAGGAAAATTAAGCATTGGGATATTATGAATCTATACTTGGTGTTTTGCAAGTGCTCTTAGCCTGTGAGGAGTGATTATCACTGTCTCACCACAAGTTACTACTTGTTTGGAGGATCTCAAGCATTTTTCATATGTCAAGAGAAAGAAGGAAGAAGATGTAACGTATTGCAAATTAGTATCCTACAATGTGTAAAGAAGACCTCCTTCTTACACAACAACATATAGTGTTAAATTTAGAAGAAGAGAGAGAAATTGTACTATATTTCAATGCTAGTAAAATTTAAGAGATCACCTGGAGTATGTTGAGCATGTGAATAGGGTGTTCCAAGCAGAAGATGGCAAATAAAATTGTTTGCATGCCCTTTGTATTCCTGAAGAGAGTGCACATTTCGTATCAAGAACTCCTACACACATATGACATGAATACAATCAATCGTTTACATAGAACACCCAGTAGACAATCAAACTGCCCAAAAAAGTCTCCCTGTAGTTAATTACAATAGTAAAGAATTATTTTAATATTAAAATATATTAAGGAATACATATGTGAATTTAGGAAGGGGTATTCAATGCTTTTTTATTTAAACATGTTACCTCTTAAAACTAAACACATGCTATTGTACTGATTTCTTAACTTATGAGGATTGCAGACTCCAGGAATATCTAGGAATCTGATTATCACTATAAAGGTCAAACAATTGACCCTCTTGTAACCATCATATTTCAAGATATTCTGGGAATCTGCAATCAACATAAGAATACCTTGCTACTAAATGCTAGGCAACCACTGCTACCCGCCATGCTTCCTAAAATAGCCTCGGTTTCACCCTGAGCAATCTGGAAAGAATCATAATAATCTGATGTGGTTCCTTTGGTTCCACCAGCATTGGTGGCATGGTCAGCTGTTTGTGAAACCAACAGTCTAATCTCCTTAGCATTATGATCAACTGCCACTGTTCTTCCCATGTCAGCAAACTCAGCTCCACCTTGGCATCAAAAGTGTAATTGCATAAAAGGAATGTCGGTCTCATGCCAATAGGTCTCCTACGATGAATGCACAGGAACCTAGTACATAGACCGTTTTTCTCTTTTCTTAGATACCCAGGGCTTATTTCCCTTTCCAAATATCAATAACTCTTTTCCAAGAAATATCTATAATAAGAAAAATATTTTACTATATTCAAAAAGGTGAAGATGTTGAAATCATGCCACAAAGTGAAAGGAAATAAAGTATCTTTCCTCAAACCACCAAATATATAAAGAAAATAATAATGATTATAATAATAAAACTAGATCTATTGATCTATGCATGATATGAGAACCATAAGCATTCAAGGGACTAAAAATATCTTTGACCAAAACAAACCAAAAATTTCAAACTCAGCAAAATCCTCTAAACAAGCAACAAACAAACCACTAAAATTTTCAAAGATATCAAAGCTAGACATCAACATAATTTCATGTACTTGAATAAGCCCATTGTTTCTTAGCGTTAGACTTCTTAAATTAGTTATTTATTATTTAATACTAGGACACTATCTATGTGAAAAGAAATAGGTCCCAACTTCATTTCCAATCAAAGATCAAAACCAGCTTCATTTCCAATACCAATATAAAATCTCACATTTTCCAAATATCAATAATTATTTTCCAAGAAAATATAAAACTCGAAACTCAACAAAATTCCTCAAACACAAGCAACATATATACCATTAAAATTTTCCAAGATGTCAGAGCTAGACATTAAGGTAGTTTCATGTACTTGAATTATCCCATTGATGCTTTGCGTTAGTCTTGTTAAATTAGTTATTTATCATTTAATCCTAGTCAGACACTATCTATGTGAAAATGAATTGGTCCCGCCTCATCAAATCCAGCTTCATTTCCTGTCACAAATAAGAAACAAACAATGTAAGGATTAAATATGAAACATCAATCTTAAAACAACACGCATGAAATAAATGTAGCTGCAATGTTACAATGAAAAATACAAAATATAGAACCCATTTTTACCTGAATTTGACATATAGTAATCTTGCATGATCAAGGGAACATGTATACCAAAATAAGAGTCCTAGGGTATTTCAATTTCCCAGTTCTCATCTTGGTCATCATTTTCTACATTGTGAACATGATCTTCTCCAGATGTACTGTCATTATGAGCCTTCAAAACATTATGTTTTGTATCAAGTTCATTAGATAAATTTGTTATACTGTTTTCTCCCCTTCTATTACAATATGATCGCCAAAGCACTAGTGCTTTTTCTTATGGAAAATTGTCAACGTCATACTTTGTTACATATAATCTTAAACATGTATCCACATGTTTATCAAGCTTGTTCCTCAACTTTGACTTCAAAAATGATAGTGCACTAAACATTCTCTCATCCTCCACTAATCCCAAAATCATAGTTTGACACAAATCTGCTAATTTAAAATATTCTGATATGTTTTCTTGCAGGTATTGGCTAGCACTTAAAGTATTCCATAATCTTGTTATAGCACCGTTTTCATTAGGATTCTCCAAAAAAGGATATTGCTTCCACATTTTTTCAGCAAATCGTCCACCTTGTTGATACAATTTTGATGAATCTAAAATACCTTCAATCTGTTCTCCATGTATCGAGACTTTCTTGCAAAAGTGGTCTACTAAACATTTTAATCTCTTTTGAAAATCGACTTTTAAATTTCTTGGACATTGACAATTGTTCCAATATTGAGGGTATACCACACACATGGCCTCCAACAATTCATCTCGAGGAAATCGTTCTCTTATCTCTAATGATAGTGATCTTGCAATTTCTATCAAATTTTGTCTCACTGAGATCACAATATTATCAAATTGGTCTCTTGACATGGGGCAATCTTTGGTGATTCGTCCCATCTTACTAATATAATGAAAGGGGACCATATACCCACGCACTGTGATACATAGTATCCCTTTTTCATCAAACGTCAAAAAAATTTCAGTATTTTCTATATTGATGATCTTAGTCCAACTTGTAAACTCTGGACCAGTAAAAGAGTCTAGCATCATATACAAATTATCCAATGCAAGGCATGCTGACTTTCTCGCATTTGTGTATTCGGCAATATACATTGTGCGATTCTGAGACATTTTCACAAGGACATTCATTTCATGTAGCATAGGAAGAATTCCAGCCAATGTCAATAATGTTTCTATATCAGTTAGTCAAAAAAGAAGATCTTGAGCTTTGTCTACATTGTAGCGATTTTCATACATCAACCCTACCAAAGATTTGAACTCACTAAATAGTCTTTGAGCTGGTCCATTTAATGAGATCCATCTTGTATCAACATCTTTCAGTAGTTTGTTTCCATCCGTAACACCATCTGCAAATTGTTGAAACTCTAAATATCGTTTGGGACGACGAGAAAAGTATGCATGAGTCTCACGTACAAGATCTTCAACTTTTGAAACTGATGGAAACTTGCTTACTATTATAAATGCAAGATTCATCCTATGAGCCATACAATAAATATTAATCATATATGTCGAATATGATAGTTGTAGTCTAACACAAAGACCATTCCTTTGTCCTAGCATTACCAACTATTAAGAACAAGTTCATAAATATTTCCAGTTGTAGAAGTCTCTCTCATATTTTTAATCCCAAGTAGATAGGAATGCCTAATATGGTCATTAACCATATAAATTCTCATGCAGATCCATGAAGTATTATCAATAGCTGTAACCTCATCCAAAGACAATGCCAAAAACCTAGCATTTGCAATCTCCTATTTCAAATCATCATTTTCTACTTGAGCTAGATATCTTGCCCATTCCCAACCACTAGTTACGGACCAATGAGAAGATGGAAAGTTTGGCACGTGAAGAAAAGATAGAAATTTCATTTGATCTGGATAATCTGTCATAGGACGACCTTTACATAAGATGTGAAATACAGTGCTCAATTGTATCGTCTTGGATAACAAACTTCTTTCCATCATCTTTTCAAATTGAGATATGATGGTTCCTCCACTTGCCTCAAGTTTCTTCTTACTTATTAAATATTTTTTGTATTCTTCCACACATTGGATATGTCGACATTCCTCCAAATATTTCCATCTGACAATATATTTCTCTTTACCATTTACAATTTTCTTTTCATAAACCTTTCCTTCATGCTTTTGTACTGTATCTAGCTTCATCTGAAATTTCACTACCTTGCAACTTTTCCAACTACACGAAAGACATTTAACTTCTCGTAAATCCTCATTTGTAGAAGGTATTTCTTCAATAAATGGAAAACTTGAGAGCCAATCATCTTGGAATTTTCTCCCTATGGTCCACTGGCCTTTTTTCCTTTTCAGTGAATGGTTTGTGTCACCTTCCAAGGAAATATATTTAACATTTTCATCATTAATTTTTGTTGAAACTGCATTTATCTCACCCTGATCACTTGAGGAACCTATTATTTCATCCATCATATGGATATCGGATGCATTTTCACAAGAGTTAACATCTCTCTCAGTAATAGATTGTTCAAAGGAGCTTGAAGCATGAAGAGAATGTGTATTCTTGGATTGAGACTTTTTAAAGTATGATAATACATCAATTTGCCTTGATAGTTTCTTCCCAGGATTATATTTTGACATCTCACTGAATATTCCAGAAGTAAAATTTCAAATCGATCTAGAAACCTGCATCAATAGTTTCCAAGAGTTGAGAATTACTAGATTTGTAAGTAGCTTTCAAAGTAAAATAAGTGTAATGTTCACAAAAACCATTAAGAAATTTTTTATTAAAATGTTGTGCCAAGGCCCAAGCCCAAAATAAAAAATAAATCATTATACACAAAACAATAACATCATGATTCATCATCTATAAAACAAAGAACATCATTCAAATGTAAAATATATAAAAATTTCCACTAAATTAATTCATATCTCCAAATCACCTAATGAACACTTGAAAGCTTTAAACAAAACAACAAAATATTACAATAAATTTAATCATCCTTTGCAAAACACATCTCCCTTAAGTTGTAAAGAATTGGTTATAAGAATTTGAAACATATCCTCTATCATTTTCCATGATAAAAGTGAGGAAGGAAACTAGTCAGTTACTAGTGATTCTTTTACTTATCTTTCCCTTGATGAATTGGTTATAAGAAGTTGAAACATATCCTCTATAATTTTCCATGATAAAAGTGAGGAGGAAGGCAACTAGTCAGTTACTAGTGACATTTACACCCTCCATAGAGAAGATGGAGGACTTGGGCTAATTAACAGCCACGCTCCAAGGACGGTTTTAGCAACTAAATGGCTTGCAAGGACAAATGAAGGAGAAGCTCCTTATGAGGTAGTTGTCAAGCATAGGCTAGAAACAACTTCACATATACACAACATCCAAGTCCCTAATGATTTATGATTTAATCATAGGTGCAAATTCCTTTAATTTTCCTAGATGAACAATTGTCAAAAAAATTTGGAATCATTGCAAGTAATATTTCATGAGCTTGACGAGGAGCTAAGGATTTTTAAGAGTGTTCTTACACTAAGACACCAAGTGGGCCACATTGCTAGGTGGGTTAATGATTTGAGTTTACATGCATGTTACAGGCATGGGCAAAATAAATTGCAAGCGTTAAATCATCTAATGCGTTTGATCAGTGGAATGGACCCTTTGCAGGGTAAATCAATGGAATGGTATCTTTACACTTGTTTAATCAATAGAATGGACCCTTTCTATAGGTTTAATAAGTGAAATGGACAAAAAACCAACAACTTGTATCAAAAAAACATAGAATAGGCCAAAAGGACCAATGATTACACCAATTGCGAATAAAAAAAATAGTTATGAAAAATTGCAACCAAAAAAAAAAAAAAAAATGGATATGCAAAAAGGACAAGGGAAACCTGAGCAAAAATATGATGCATGTTGTTAATGGCCTGAATATAAGAATTGGTTGTATCAACAAGCCTAGAAATTGCTCTAACCACTTAGAGTGGGAAGCTCAAGGAGAATTCCAAGCAAGAAAACTCCCAATGAGTTTGAAATTGCAAAGTGCTAAAGAGACCCTGATATTGGTATGGGGACACATTGGCAATGTGAATAATTGCATCTAAGAAAGAGAGAAACCCAAGAAACCGAGCATGCAAGTAAAGAGGAGATTGTTGCAAGGTACACCTATGGTACACTCTTCATTGGAATATCTATTTATAGAGGTACAACATTGGTGGGGAGTGATCATATTTAACCAAGTCTCCTAAGGTTATAATTATAAAATACACATTTAGGTGAGTGATCATATGTGACCAAGCCCCCCATGAAATATATAGGATGAAATTGGAAAAACAGAGTGAAAACATAATTACAGTTATAATACCTAGTCTAACTAAGTCCAATGGGAGCATGGGGACTACACCTCAATCTCCTTGACTAATGTTTTGTAGTACCCCTAGATACATATACTTAAAGAGAGTTCATTCTTCAATAGACTATACCATCATTCAACAATGGGGGCATCTTCTACCAAAGAAAAACTTACCAAGGCTTCATCTCGTAACCATGGATTGATATCCCCAATCACATGATTATTTCTATGATTGAACAAGTTAGTTATCACAAAAGCAATCCTAATGCCAATAGCAACTGCAATAAAAGATTCACTCCAGAAAATATCATTCCTAAGGTTAGCCACAATTAATGAGTGACAATATACCAACAGCACCTTGATCAAGAATCTAAATATGAATATAGCTCATATTTCTTGCATACAAATATTTCAAACAAACAATTAACTTCACTCTATGGCCACACCGAGGATTTTTCTAGGAATTTCAATTTAGGATTTTCACATTTCAAATGAAAAATATACAAATATTGACAACATGATAATATCAATTCCTAAACAAAATGCATTCAACATATATTAACATCATGTAAACACGGCATATCCAAGGTGTCCCGGGCTATCCCTAGTAAACCAGGTTGAGAATCTTCATCTAGTGCAACTTCATCGCCAACAACTCAAATGGGAACTGTATGGATTTAAGGGGGGTAAGTTGCTTCCAGTGCATTTTCACACCACCTGGACGGTTAAAGCATACGAAATGCAGTCACATTTGGACACATTCAACTAACAGAGACCCAAATTCACTTATGTGTAAAATTTAAATCTAAGTTTCAAACCATGAAACTCTATGTTGTCTCTATCGCACCCTACTATCATTGAGTATTTTCACCCCTTTATGACATAAGTCTTGGCTTATTATTTTTTTCGTATGGGTTTTAAGGTCTATCTTGGCAGAAAAAAACCCTGGAACCAATCTACAAAAAAATAGCTTTATATTGTTTATAAAATAATCTTTAATAAATTCAATAGAAAGCATTCATTTTGAATTTCATCCAGTAAAGATACATAACCATGAGAACTTTTGAGACAAAATTATAATCAGTCAACTCCATTTACAAATCACATATGCAAACGATTTCTCTTTTCGTTGAGGTAAAGTGATTCTCAAAACGTTATACTGAAACTTCTCTTCCTGACAAACCTCTCCAGTGATGGAAAGTGTCAACTTTTTGGATTTCTAGCCCTATACAAGTAAATGTATGCCCTGCTTCACTATGAAAAGTTACTTTGAACTAAATTTTCAAATAGAAAAATATGGATCCATTATCATACCCTTTATCTTATGTAAAGGGTATGCTAAAAATCATAAACTCTTGTTCCCAACAAAACTTGCCAGCGATGGAAAGATTTAAAAGTTTGGTTTTGTAGGCCTATACAAGTAATGCATACCCTGTCTCACTATGAGAATATACTTTGAAATTTGAATTAAATTTTCAAATATCCAAAGATGGATCCATTATTATATCCTTGATGCATTGTATAGGTTATGATACAAATCATAAAGAGTGTTGTGCTTGTAATAAATACAGTATATATGTTCTGGAGTCTAGACACACACTAATTTTAGGAAATTAGAAAAAAAAAAAATTGTGAGGGGTTAGATTTCTAGACTTATCTATTTTACATATATCTGAGACCTCCATGGGATTTTTTTGGATGGGGAAATAACATTATATAGGCTTAAGGCTCAATTATTTTGGGCACATACACTAGCACAAATTGCAGATATGTTTTTTGTTCTAGAGGACTGAAAGGATAATTTGGTAACCTAAGACAGAACAATGAAGGTCCTAGTTGTTGGGAAAAATACTGAGAGGGGGGGGGGGTGAATCAGTATTTAGGGAAAACTAAAACTTTTTACTTTTTCATGCTCTAAAACCCATACGCTACTTTGCTGAAGCCAACTAGCATATACACGCGGATATCCTTCATAAAACTCGCGTATACCCAGAGATCTAATTATGCCATTAGTTCTTCACTTATATCATTCCATCATTCATTCATTAGATGTTCTATAAACAGTAAACATGTGCAATAAGAACAGAATAAACCATCACACAAAGCATCACACATGAACACCGGGATTTTTAGGTGGAAACCCAAGTCGGGAGAAAACCACCGCTGCAGTTGCTCAGCCTTCAATATTTTATTATAGAGAAAACATCTTACAACATATGTGCTGGCACAGACTTGACCAGCACGCAGGCACCCACCTGCGCTCGTTTACCGGCCTCTCCTGGAAGGGAGCTCCAACCCCCTGACTCGTTTACCAGCCTCTCCTGGAAGGGAGCTACGACCCCCTGATCTCGTTTACCAGCCTCACCTGGAAGGGAGCTACAACCCCCTGACTGAAGGCTACAACCCTCAGCACCTCTATGGACCACGTTTCATCAATTTTCACACTGGATCCAAAGCTTCCACTAGAACACAACTTGCAGGCCTCGTTTCATCATATTTTCAGACTGGACCCTTTCCATACTTTTAAGCACAGTCAACCATGAAACAGATACATATAACTCACTGACAGATATCAGTAAACCAGCAGAACAGATCAGACATTTCTTACCACAGACTTCAGCAAACCCTAGTTTGCATACGCGCTTCCCTTTCACTGATGTCGTGTATATACGCGCTTCCATTCACATAAACCAGCGTGTACCTGCGTGCATATTACGAACTCATTTCATTGCGCATCTGCTTCTCTTCAATGACCGCGTGTATACGCGCGATTCCTGCGCTGACGAACTAGCGTATAGATCTTCAACCATTGTAGAGCGACATACTTCTTCAGATCAGATATTCAGTTCAGATTTACCCTTTTACTTCAGACAGATGTTCGCCTCATCTCAGATCTAAGCCTTCCATAAACAGATCTAACAGATACAAATACATTCAGATCTAGATATTCCGCTTCATAATTTCTTCATAGGTGCATCATAGATTCAGATCTATTATAAAACCTTTACCCTTTTCATACAGATATACTTCACAGAGAAGTATTCACTCAAGCTCGGACATCTTGCTCCCACGCTCATGATTTGCACAATGAATTTTTTCTCTTTATATAGGTTTACCCTTTTTCAATACCATGAGCCCAAAACTAAATTACTTCCGATGGTATTCCTGGAAGGGGTCATTTAGAAGAATCATTACCCAATACAATGGGTCAATACCATGGTGGTTACCCCTGGTTTTGCACTTTATGAGCACTTTTTCCCATACACGACTTGGCACGTACTTTACTGCGTGCATACGCGACTTCTCCTAGGCAAATCTGTGTATGCCTTGAGACATACTCTTTTCATCATAGATCTAGAACATATTGAATTCCTTTCTTCATTACCTTCTATACTCTCTGTAGATACATCAGATTTTCATCTTTAAACAGGTTCATCAAGACATATTCTATCAAGCACAACTTCATCAAGTAAGTTTCCATCATCTTCATCAGGTGGGTTGCCATTCAAGAACAACTCTCTACATCATATTGTCAACAAACATCATATCACATCATATTTACATCATTTACCAAGTCCATCAAGTCAAGAATAACTTCATCAGGTGTATTTCCATCAAGGACAACACATGCCAACAATCTCATGTCTTCATCTTCATTCAGTGGGTTTCCATCAAGGACAACACTCTGCATCATATTGCCAACAATCTCCCCCTTTGGACTTGATGGCAACCATGATGGTGTTTGATCACCACAACGGATAGGTACATTAAGAATACAATGACACCATGTCACTCTCCATTTTTGACACCATTCTTTCTCTTTATTCAAACACCATGTCACTCTCCCCCTTTGACATCAAGGGCAAAGGGTGGATCAAAACCAACACACTCTCCCTCTTTTCTCCTCATGTAGAAGAAGCGTTCTGCAGATCTGATGTATACTGAAGTGACCAAGCTCCCCCTGAGTTCATGCTAAATCTTCAAACATATTTTTCAATGAAGTACATGACTCTATGAATTTCCTATCACCAAAGACTCATACTTACATCAAAGATCCAACCAAGTGGATTTACATATGAGACTCAAATGCCCAACCAAGTGGGTTTACATATCTCAACTCAGCTACTCAACCAAGTGGGTTTACAATTTTGACTCAGTTACCCAAACAAGTGGGTTTACAAAATTTGACTCAGCTACCCAACCAAGTGGGTTTACAAATTTATCAAGTCCTTACATGACTGAATATTCCAATTTTACATCACGGATCTCTACATGACCTTTTCATCAAACTACAAGAATAACTTTAAGACCAACACCAGAAAGACCTCAAGAAAGAAAACATATTCCAAAACCATCATAATGCCAACAATGCATTATACTCAGCAAAGCTAATGCTCCCCCTGAATCTGTGCATCCAAGCATCCTTTTCATATGACTAAGGCTCCCCCTTAGTTTGTGCATCCTGAACACTTTCACCAAAAAATCATTAAGGCATCTTTATCAAACCATTAGAAATAGAATTCTGAGAACTGGAACACCACCAGAGATACCAAACAGTATCAGAGATACCAAACAGCACTACAGCTATGCTGAAGAGAGCTGACTCCAGGCAGAAATTTGTCAGCAATCATACATACGGAGTTTTATGTGCATGAACTCGCGTGTATACGCGACTGTGTTTCAGGAAATCCGTGTATCCAATACCTTCTCCTATATTTTAACCAGATCTGATCCTCTATGAGGCAAAGACAGTGTTCAGCTTCTTTCTGAGATATTTGAAAGCTTCCATGGAATACAGATAGATAGAACAGTGGGGTTGTGTCTTCAAGCGTCATCCAATGGTTGTAGAATAAGCACATTAGCAACCAAGCCTTCAGATTCTTTGCAGCATCAATACAATCTTTCCAAGAGAAATTATCATACCAGAACAACATCTTCAAAGATGTGTCAATCATCCATGTGGTCCAGTATCACCATGATCTTTAAGATTTAACATGAAGTAACATATGTAGGCAAAAGATCTCAACCATAGTAACAAACTCTACATGATCTATTCTTATTTCTGAATCAAACGACATCCAACTCATCCATGTGTGAGCACAAAAGATACTTATCAGCAACTAGGGCTCAAAATCTCATCATAATAAACCATGTACCAAGTCATCATCATTTGAGCATGAGTATCACAAAAACCAAAGAATAAGCAGTCATATTGCCAACAATGCGATCATTAGTATTCAACCTGCTGCTCCCCCTGAACCAGTGCTCCTTCTTAACTTGTGCAACCTGAATACGTTCATCAGTAATTCATGAACTGTCCTTATCTCCGAATTATAAGACTTTCATCTCAACAATGAATACTCTTCATCAAAAATCAAACAGGACTCATCCACAATCTTCAACATAAGAAACCATGTATCATATCATCATTATTTAGAACTGAGAAACTAAGCTGATATTGAGTCAATAATCAGACTGATGCTCCCCCTGAACCTCTGCTCCAGATCTTCAGCTATCATATAAATTCTCTTATCATCAATGCATACGCATTGTATACTAACAAGACTCGTGTGTGTACGACTTTTGTTAATAGAGAACTCGCGTATGGAGAGAAGTGGCTATAGAAATTTTTCACATTCCTTCATCTCTGAACTTGTGCTTTACCTTTTTTGTCTTCTTCATATCGAGATGCTCTTGTCAATACATATAACCGGAATAATCAAAATCAGCACGCAGAAACATCATACATTGCTCCCCCACAACGACGATCGTACTAAAACTCGTAGTATCCCATCATTCCTACGATCCAATCAGAGAAGTAAGCCAGAAGCGGATGAATGCGATGGGGGTCAATATTCCCTACATTTCTGATCGGTCCTGTCTTTCCAAATTTGCTTGAACTTTCTGTTGTGTCTTGAAGTTATCCAATTTCTCATATCATTCAACTTTGCATTCCTTTTCTACCTTGCTCCATACTTGTTACAAGAATAACATCTCATATGGGAAAAAATAAACACTGAAATCTAGCCAGGTATTTCTAATCTTCCTCCTTTTACAATCAGCTGCTTTATGTCCATACTTGTTACATGAAAAACAATATCCCTTGAAGCTACTGGAGTACCTTTCTGAGTAGAACCTGTTTGTTTGTGGCTGAATTGTTCTGCTTCTGCAATTTGCTGCAACATGCCCATAATTATGAAATTTAAAACATTCAACGTTCTTGAATGAATTCCTTTAAGAATTCATGATTGTTGGTTGATCTTTTGTCTCTTTCAACACTTCAGGTTTTGCATTGACTTCCTTTGAATTTTTAGCCCTTCCTTGTGAGCTAGATTCTCCTTTAACAGTTTCATGGAAACCAAGACCAAGTTTGATAGCAGGAGACCTTTGATTACTCGGAATATTGTCCAAAGTGTTAGTACTATCTTGAAACCTCAAAATTTTAACCTTTTCTTCTAATTTACCTTTGAGAATGTTTACCACTCAACCTCCGAAGGCTCTGACATTGCTTCGTCAAGCTTTCTTCTTTCCTTCTTCCATCTTCTACTTGATCCTTCACATTTAGAATCTCTTCTTTCAACCAATCTTCATGTCCTTCACAAGTTTGTTGCAGCTCTTCATTCTTCTTGTTTGATTTTTCCAGATCTTCTTTGAGAGAGATAATTTCTGCTTCAAAGCCTTCCTTTTCAAAGGATTGTAGAGGTTCCTTATTCTCCTTACTTGATGCTTCTAGCTCTGCTTGCAGAAAGATGATAGCAGCTTCAAGTCCTTCATTCTTCTTGCTTGATTTTTCCAGATCTGCTTCTAGATTTTTAATTCGATTGGATGCATAAGTATGAAACCTTTGATACTTGTCCACCTGTTCATTTAGCATTTCTATTTGATCTTTCATGGAATCTTTTCTTATCAATTTCCTTTTGTTGTTCTTCAACACAGTCACAGATAGCTACTTCTAGATCCCACAACACTACTTTCACTATCTTCACTATTGTTTGTACAAATAGTGTTATTGTTAATCACTGTCTGCTTCCATCTTCTTCAATTGTTTCTTTATGCAAGTTGATAGAGATATCTTCTTGTTTCAGTAGCTTTTCTTCTTTTGCTTCTTTTCAGGTACTTTCAGATCATGGTCATAATCTTCTTCTTCTTCATTGGACACTTCATCATCATCTTCTTTTGCATAATAACTCTTTCTCTTTTCAAATTGTTTCCCTTTACCATGTTTTTCTCTATTAGGACATTTAGCAGCATAGTGACCAACTTTTCCACACTCAAAACATTTGGTGCAGAGCTTGCCTTTAGAATCTTTGGTTCCTGGTTGGAGTTTTTCTCACGAAATTCGCTTCTTCTTCATCGGATATATAAATGGATCTTTGACAACTTCCTTTTCTTTTCCTCTTGCGAAACCTTAAAAGCAGCTTATTTAATTTGGGAGGGACCTCCTTGTCTCATTTCATAAGCAGTTAGGATACCATGCAATTGAACAATAGTAAGAGTTTGCAGATCTTGCCTTTCTTCAATAGCTGAAACTTTAGAGTCAAATTTTGAAGTCAGGGATCTTAAGACTTTTTCCACCAGAGTAGTATCAGTTATGGTTTCACCCAAATTTCTCATTCGATTTACAATATCATCCAAACATAATAAGAAATGGGCAATGCTCTCATCACTATGCATCTTCAAATTTTCATATTCAATTCTAAGAGTTTGGAGTTTTGCACTTTTTACCTTTGTGTCTCCTTCATAGCTTAGAATGATTTTGTCCCATATTTCTTTTGCTGAATGTAGTTGCATCACTTTAGCAAATTCTGGTTCAGACATGCTTCCTAATAAGACATTTACTGCTTTAGCATTGATTTCATACTTCTTCCTTTCTGCTGCATCAGTAGGAATACTTGTCGGGTATTGATAACCTTCTTCCACGATTGCCCATACATCTGCACCAAGACTTTGCAGATATGATTTTGTTCGTACCTTCCAGAATATCAGATTGCTTCCATTGAATAGAGGTGGCTTTATAGACATCACTCCTTCTTGACTTCCCATTGCGACGGATCTCCTTCAAGCGATCAAGCTTCTACAGAAGAAACCTCGTCTGATACCAATTGTTGGGAAAAATACTGAGAGGGGGGGGGTGAATCAGTATTTAGGGAAAACTAAAACTTTTTACTTTTTCATGCTCTAAAACCCATACGCTACTTTGCTGAAGCCAACTAGCGTATACATGCGGATATCCTTCATGAAACTCGCGTATACACAGAGATCTAATTATGCCATTAGTTCTTCACTTACATAAATCCATCATTCATTTATTAAATGTTCTATAGAAAGTAAACATGTGCAGTATGAACAGAATAAACCATCACACAAAGCATCACACATGAACACCAGGATTTTTAGGTGGAAACCCAAGTCGGGAGAAAACCACCGCTGCAGTTGCTCAGCCTTCAATATTTTATTATAGAGAAAACATCTTACAACATATGTGCCGGTGCAGACTCTACCAGCACGCAGGCACCCACCTGTGCTCGTTTACCAGCCTCTCCTGGAAGGGAGCTCCAACCCCCTGACTCGTTTACCAGCCTCTCCTGGAAGGGAGCTACGACCCCTCGATCTCGTTTACCAGCCTCACCTGGAAGGGAGCTACAACCCCCTGACTGAAGGCTACAACCCTCAGCACCTCTATGGACCACGTTTCATCAATTTTCACACTGGATCCAAAGCTTCCACTAGAACACAACTTGCAGGCCTCGTTTCATCATATTTTCAGACTGGACCCTTTCCATACTTTTAAGCACAGTCAACCATGAAACAGATACATATAACTCACTGACAAATATCAGTAAACCAGCAGAACAGATCAGACATTTCTTACCACAGACTTCAACAAACCCTAGTTTGCATACGCGCTTTCCTTTCTCTGATATCGCGTATATACGCGCTTCCGTTCACATAAACCAGCGTATACCTATGTACATATTACAGAGCTCATTTCATTGCGCATACGCACTTTCTCTTCAGCGAAGCCGCGTATATACGCGCTTCCTCTGTGACGAACTAGCATATGGATCTTCAACCATTACAGAGCTGCATACTTCTTCAGATCAGATATTCAGTTCAGATTCAACCCTTTACTTCAGACAGATGTTCGCCTCATCTCGGATCTAAGCCTTCCATAAACAGATCTAGCAGATACAAATACATTCAGATCTAGATATTCCGCTTCATAATTTCTTCATAGGTGCATCATAGATTCAGATCTATTATCAAACCTTTACCCTTTTCATACAGATATACTTCACAGAGAAGTATTCACTCAAGCTCAGACATCTTGCTCCCACGCTCATGATTTGCACAATGAATTTTTTCTCTTTATATAGGTTTACCCTTTTTCAATACCATGAGCCAAAACAATACCATGAGCCCAAAACTACATTACTTCCGATGGTATTCCTGGACGGGGTCATTTAGACGAATCATTATCCAATACAATGGGTCAATACCATGGTGGTTACCCCTGGTTTTGCACTTTATGAGCGCTTTTGCCCATACGCGACTTGGCACGTACTTTACCTCCTGCATACGCGACTTCTCCTAGGCAAATCCGTGTATGCCTTGAGACATACTCTTTTCATCATAGATCTAGCACATATTGAATTCCTTTCTTCATTACCTTCTGTACTCTCTGTAGATACATCATATTTTCATCTTTAAACAGGTTCATCAAGACATATTCTATCAAGCACAACTTCATCAAGTAAGTTGCCATCATCTTCATTAGGTGGGTTGCCATTCAAGAACAACTCTCTACATCATATTGTCAACAAACATCATATCACATCATATTTACATCATTTACCAAGTCCATCAAGTCAAGAATAACTTCATCAGGTGTATTTCCATCAAGGACAACACATGCCAACAATCTCATGTCTTCATCTTCATTCAGTGGGTTGCCATCAAGGACAACACTCTGCATCATATTTCCAACAATCTCCCCCTTTGGACTTGATGGCAACCACGATGGTGTTTGATCACCACAACAGATAGGTACATTAAGAATACAATGACGCCATGTCACTCTCCATTTTTGACACCATTCTTTCTCTTTATTCAAACACCATGTCACTCTCCCCCTTTGACATCAAGGGCAAAGGGCAGATCAAAACCAACACACTCTCCCTCTTTTCTCCTCATGTAGATTAAGCGTTCTGCAGATCTGATGTATACTGAAGTGACCAAGCTCCCCCTAAGTTCATGCTGAATCTTCAAACATATTTTTCAATGAATTGCATGACTCTATGAACTTCCTATCGCCAAAGACTCATACTTACATCAAAGATCCAACCAAGTGGATTTACATATGAGACTCAAATGCCCAACCAAGTGGGTTTACATATCTCAACTCAGCTACTCAACCAAGTGGGTTTACAATTTTGACTCAGTTACCCAACCAAGTGGGTTTACAAATTTGACTCAGCTACCCAACCAAGTGGGTTTACAAATTTATCAAGTCCTTACATGACTGAATATTACAATTTTACATCATGGATCTCAACATGACCCTTTCATCAAACTACAAATAGAACTTTAAGACCAACACCAGAAAGACCTCAAGAAATAAAACATATTCCAGAACCATCATAATGCCAACAATGCATTATACTCAGCAAAGCTAATGCTCCCCCTGAATCTGTGCATCCAAGCATCCTTTTCATATGACTAAGGCTCCCCCTTAGTTTGTGCATCCTGAACACTTTCACCAACAAATCATCAAGGCATCTTTATCAAAACATTAGAAATAGAATTATGAGAACTGGAACACTACCAGAGATACCAAACAGTATCAGAGATACCAAACAGCACTGCAGCTGTGCTGAAGAGAGCTGACTCCAAACAAAAATTTGTCAGCAATCATACATACGCGGTTTTCTGTGCATGAACTCGCGTATATACGCGACTGTGTTTCATGAAATCCGCGTATCCAATGCCATCTTCTATATTTTAACCAGATCTGATCCTCTGGGAGGCAAAGACAGTGTTCAGCTTCTTTCTGAGATATTTGAAAGCTTCCCTGGAATACAGATAGATAGAACAGTGGGGTTGTGTCTTCAAGCGTCATCCAATGGTTGTAGCATAAGCACATTAGCAACCAAGCCTTCAGATTCTTTGCAGCATCAATACAATCTTTCCAAGATAAATTATCATACCAGAACAACATCTTCAAAGATGTTTCAATCATCCATGTGGTCCAGTATCACCATGATCTTTAAGATTTAACATGAAGTAACATATGTAGGCAAAAGATCTCAACCATAGTAACAAACTCTGCATGATCTATTCTTATTTCCGAATCAAACGACATCCAACTCATCCATGTGTGAGCACAAAAGATACTTATCAGCAACCAGGGCTCAAAATCTCATCATAATAAACCATGTACCAAGTCATCATAATTTGAGCATGAGTATCACAAAAACCAAAGAATAAGTAGTCATATTGCCAACAATGCAATAATTAGTATTCAACCTGCTGCTCCCCCTGAACCAGTGCTCCTTCTTAACTTGTGCAACCTGAATACGTTCATCAGTAAGTCATCAGCAACAATCTCTGCATGAACTGCCCTTATCTCCGAATTATAAGACTTTCATCTCAACAATGAATACTCTTCATCAAAAAGCAAACACGACTCATCCACAATCTTCAACATAAGAAACCATCTATCATATCATCATTATTTAGAACTGAGAAACTAAGATGATATTGAGTCAATAATACAGTTATTAACAGTCAGACTGATGCTCCCCCTTAACCTCTGCTCCAGATCTTCAGCTATCATATAAATTCTCTTATCATCAATGCATACGCGACTGTGTTTGCTGGAACTCGCGTGTATACGTGACTTTTGTTAATAGAACCCGCGTATGGAAAGTGAAGCATAGAAATTTTTCACATTCCTTCATCTCCCCCTGAACTTGTACTTCCTGTACCTGTCTTCTTCATATCAGATGCTCTGTCAGAAATACATATAACCAGAATAATCAAATCAACCATGAGAGACATCATAAATTGCTCCCCCTGTGACGATACATTACTAAAACTCATAATGTATCCCACATCATTCCTGCAGTCAATCAGAGAAGTAAGCTTCAGAAGCGGATGACTGCAGTAGGGTCAATATTCCCTACGTTTCTGATTGGTCCTTCATCTTTTTCCAGATTTGTTTGATCTTTCTATTTGTGTGCTGGAAGTTATCCAATTTCTCATATCTGTTCAACCTGCATTCCTTTTCTACATGTCCATACTTGTTACAAGAATAACATCTCATATGTCCAGAGAAATAAGCATAAGAATCATAATGATTATTTCTAATCTTCCTCCTTTTACAGTCAACTGCTTTATGTCCATACTTGTTACATGAAAAACAATATCCCTTGAAGCTACTAGAGTACCTTTCTGAGTAGAACCTGTTGGTTTGTGGCTGAATTGTTCTGCTTCTGCAATTTGCTGCAACATGCCCATAATTATGACATTTAAAACATTCAACGTTCTTGAATGAATTCCTTTGAGAATTCATGATTGTTGGTTGATCTTTTTTCTCTTTCAACACTTCAGGTTTTGTATTGACATCTCCTAAATTTTTAGCACTTCCTTGTGAGCTAGATTCTCCTTTAACAGTTTCATGGAAACCAAGACCAATTTTGATAGCAGGAGACCTTTGATTACTCAGAATATTGTCCAAAATGTTAGTACTATCTTGAAACCTCAAAATTTTAACCTTTTCTTCTAATTTACCTTTGAGAATGTTTACCTCAACCTCCAAGGCTTGACATTGCTTCGTCAAGCTTTCTTCTTTCCTTCTTCCATCTTCTACTTGATCCTTCAGATTTAGAATCGCTTCTTTCAACCAATTTTCGTTTTCTTCACATGTTTGTTGTAGCTCTTCATTCTTCTTATTTGATTTTTCCAGATCTTCTTTGAGAGAGATGATTTCTGCTTCAAGGCCTTCCTTTTCAAATGGTTGTAGAGGTTCCTCATTCTTCTTACTTGATGCTTCAATATCTGCTTGCAAAGAGATGATTGCAGCTTCAAGTCCTTCATTCTTCTTGCTTGATTTTTCGAGATCTGCATTTAGATCATTGATTTCTACTTCTAGTTCTTTAATTCGACTGGATGCATAAGTATGAAACCTTTGATACTTTTCCACCTGTCCATTCAGCATTTCTATTTGTTCTTTCATTTGAGAGATCATCTCTTTGTAGATGGAATCTTTCTTATCAATTTCCTTTTGTTGTTCTTCAACTTTGATCTGGATAGCTTCTTCTAGATCCACAACTTTACTTTCACTATCTTCACTATTGTTTGCACAAATAAGAGTATTCCAATGACCCCAATCACTATCTTATTCATCTTCTTCAATTTCTGCTATGCAAGTTTTCTGAGATATCTTCTTGTTTTGAGTAGCCTTCTTCTTTTGCTTCTTTGCCATGAGTACTTTTAGATCATGGTCAGAATCTTCTTCATCTTCACTGGACATTTCATCATCATCTTCATTTGCATAATAACTCTTCCTATTTTCAAATTGTTTCCCTTTACCATGTTTTTCTCTATAAGGACATTTAGCGGCATAGTAACCAACTTTTCCACACTCAAAACATTTGAAAGGAAGCTTACCTTTGAATCTTCCAGTTCCTAGTTGGAGTTTTCTCACGAAATTCGCTTCTTCTTCATCGGATATATAGCTGGATTCTTTGACAACTTCATTTTCTTTTCCTCTTGCAGAAACCTTAAAAGCAGTTTCTCTGATTTGAGAAGGACCTCCTTGTCTCATTTCAAAGGCATTCAGAATACCATGCAATTGAACATTAGTAAGAGTTTGCAGATCTTGCCTTTCTTCAATAGCTGAAACTTTAGAGTCAAATTTTGAAGTCAGGGATCTTAAGACTTTTTCCACCAGAGTAGTATCAGTTATGGTTTCACCCAAATTTCTCATTCGATTTACAATATCATCCAAACGTACTAAGAAATGGGCAATGCTCTCATCACTATGCATCTTCAAATTTTCATATTCAATTCTAAGAGTTTGAAGTTTTGCACTTTTTACCTTTGTGTCTCCTTCATAGCTTAGAATGATTTTGTCCCATATTTCTTTTGCTAAATGTAGCTGCATCACTTTAGCAAATTCTGATTCAAACATGCTTCCTAATAAGACATTCACTGCTTTGGCATTGATTTCATACTTCTTCCTTTCTGCTGCATCGGTAGGAATACTTGCTGGGTATTGATAACCTTCTTCCACGATTGCCCATACATCTGCACCAAGACTTTGCATATATGCTTTTGTTCGTACCTTCCAGAATATCAGATTGCTTCCATTGAATAGAGGTGGCTTTATAGACATCACTCCTTCTTGACTTCCCATTGCGACGGATCTCCTTCAAGCGATCAAGCTTCTACAGAAGAAACCTCCTCTGATACCAATTGTTGGGAAAAATACTGAGAGGGGGGGGTGAATCAGTATTTAGGGAAAACTAAAACTTTTTACTTTTTCATGCTCTAAAACCCATACGCTACTTTTATGAAGCCAACTAGCTCCCCCTGAGTTCATGTTGAATCTTCAAACATATTTTTCAATGAAGTGCATGACTCTATGAACTTCCTATCACCAAAGACTCATACTTACATCAAAGATCCAACCAAGTGGATTTACATATGAGACTCAAATGCCCAACCAAGTGGGTTTACATATCTCAACTCAACTACCCAACCAAGTGGGTTTACAATTTTGACTCAGCTACCCAACCAAGTGGGTTTACAAAATTTGACTCAGCTACCCAACCAAGTGGGTTTACAAATTTATCAAGTCCTTACATGACTGAATATTACAATTTTACATCATGGATTTCTACATGACCTTTTCATTAAACTATAAATATAACTTTAAGACCAACACCAGAAATTCCTCAAGAAAGAGAACATATTTCAGAACCATCATAAAGCATTATACACAGCAAAGCTAATGATCCCTCTGAATCTGTGCATCCAAGCAACCTTTCCATATGACTAAGTCTCCCCCTTAGTTTGTGCATCCTGAACACTTTCACCAACAAATCCATTAAGGCATCTTTATCAAACCATTAGAATCAAAATTATGAGAATCGGAACACCACCAGAGATAATAAGAAGACGTAGGATACTAACAAAGGTACAAATGGCCGAAGAGAGCTGACTCAAGCAGAAATTTGTCGACAATCATACATACGCGGTTTTATGTGCATGAATCATGATATCGCGTATATACGCGACTGTGTTTCAGGAAACTCGCGTATCCAATACCATCTTCTATATTTTAACCAGATTTGATCCTCTTGTGAGAAAAAGACAGTGTTTAGCTTCTTTCTGGGATATTTGAAAGCTTCCCTGGACTACAGATAGATAGAACAATGTAGTTGTGTCTTCAAGCGTCATCCAACGGTTGTAGCATAAGCACATTAGTAACCAAGCCTTCAGATTCTTTGCAGCATCAATACAATCTTTCCAAGAGAAATTATCATACCAGAACAACATCTTCAAATATGTGTCAATTATCCATGTGATCCAATATCACCATGATCTTTAAGATTTATCATGAAGTAACATAAGTAGGGAAAAGATCTCAACCATAGCAACAAACTCTGCATGATCTATTCTTATTTCTGAATCAAACGACTTCCAACTCATTCATGTGTGAGCACAAAAGATACTTTTCAGCAAACAGGGCTCAATATCTCATCATAATAAACCATATACCAAGTCATCATCATTTGAGCATGAGTATCACAATAACCAAAGAATAAGCAGTCATAGTGCCAATAATGCAATCATTAGTATTTAACCTGCTGCTCCCCCTGAACCAGTGCTTCTTCTTAACTCTCAGGCAACTCGAATACGTTCATCGTTAAGTCATCACAAATGTAATCTCTCGGTGACATGAACCGCCTTATTCCAATTATAAGACTTTCATCTCAACAATGAATACTCTTCATCAAAAAGAAAACATGACTCATCCACAATCTTCAACATAAGAAACCATGTATCATATCATCATTATTTAGAACTAAGAAACTAAGCTGATATTGAGTCAATAATACAGTTATTAACAGTCAGACTGATGCTCCCCCTGAACCTCTACTCCAGATCTTCAGCTATCATATAAATTCTCTTATAATCAATGCATACGCGACTGTGTCTGCTGGAACTCGCGTGTATACGCGACTTTTGTTAATAGGACCCGCGTATGGAAAGTGAAGCATAGAAATTTTTCACATCCCTTCATCTCCCCCTGAACTTGTACTTCCTGTACATGTCTTCTTCATATCAGATGCTCTGTCCAGAAATACATATAACCAGAAAAATCAAATCAACCATGAGAGTCATCATACATTGCTCCCCCTGTGACGATACATTACTAAATCTCATAATGTATCCCACATCATTCCTGCAGTCAATCAGAGAAGTAAGCTTCAGAAGCGGATGACTGCAGTAGGGTCAATATTCCCTACGTTTCTGATCGGTCCTCCATCTTTTTCCAAATTTGTTTGAACTTTCTATTTGTGTGCTGGAAGTTATCCAATTTCTCATATCTGTTCAGCCTGCATTCCTTTTCTACATGTCCATACTTGTTACAAGAATAACATCTCATGTGTCCAGAGAAATAAGCATAAGAATCATAATGAGTATTTCTAATATTCCTCCTTTTACAATCAGCTGCTTTATGTCCATACTTGTTACATGAAAAACAATATCCCTTGAAGAAACCAGAGTACCTTTCTATGTAGGAACTGTTTGTTTGAGGCAGAAATGATCTGCTCCTGCAATTTGCTGCAACATGCCCATAATTATGACATTTAAAACATTCAACGTTCTTGAATGAATTCCTTTGAGAATTCATGATTGTTGGTTGATCTTTTGTCTCTTTCAACACTTCAGGTTTAGTATTGACATCCTCTGAATTTTTAGCACTTCCTTGTGAGCTAGATTCTCCTTTAACAGCTTCATGGAAACCAAGACCAAGTTTGATAGCAGGAGACCTTTGATTACTCAGAATATTGTCCAAAATATTAGTACTATCATGAAACCTCAAAAGTTTAACCTTTTCTTATAATTTACCTTTGAGAATGTTTACCTCAACCTCCAAGGCTTGACATTGCTTTGTCATGCTTTCTTCTTTTCTTCTTCCATCTTCTACTTGATCCTTCAGATTTAGAATCTCTTCTTTCAACCAATTTTCGTTTTCTTCACATGTTTGTTGCAGCTCTTCATTCTTCTTATTTGATTTTTTCAGATCTTCTTTGAGAGAGATGATTTCTGCTTCAAGGCCTTCCTTTTCAAATGGTTGTAGAGGTTCCTCATTCTTCTTACTTGATGCTTCAAGATCTTCTTGCAGAGAGATGATTGCAGCTTCAAGTCCTTCATTCTTCTTGCTTGATTTTTCGAGATCTGCATTTTGATCGTTGATTTCTGCTTCTAGTTCTTTAATTCGATTGGATGCATAAGTATGAAACCTTTGATACTTGTCCACTTGTCCATTCAGCATTTCTATTTGATCTTTCATTTGAGAGATCATCTCTTTGTAGATAGAATCTTTCTTATCAATTTCCTTTTGTTGTTCTTCAACTTTGATCTGGATAGCTTCTTCTAGATCCACAACTTTACTTTCACTATCTTCACTATTGTTTGTACAAATAAGAGTATTCCAATGACCCCAATCACTATCTGATTCATCTTCTTCAATTTCTGCTATACAAGTTTTCTGAGATATCTTCTTGTTTCGAGTAGCCTTCTTCTTTTGCTTCTTTGCCATGAGTACTTTCAGATCATGGTCAAAATCTTCTTCATCTTCACTGGACACTTCATCATCATCTTCATTTTCATAATAACTCTTCCTCTTTTCAAATTGTTTCCCTTTACCATGTTTTTCTCTATAAGGACATTTAGCAGCATAGTGACCAACTTTTCCACACTCAAAACATTTGAAGGGAAGCTTACCTTTGAATCTTCCAGTACCTAGTTGGAGCTTTCTCACGAAATTCGCTTCTTCTTCATCGGATATATAGCTGGATTCTTTGAGAACTTCCTTTTCTTTTCCTCTTGAAGAAACCTTCTTCCACGATTGCCCATACATCTGCACCAAGACTTTGCAGATAAGCTTTTGTTCGTACCTTCCAGAATATCAGATTGCTTCCATTGAATAGAGGTGGCTTTATAGACATTACTCCTTCTTGACTTCCCATTGCGACGGATCTCCTTCAAGCGATCAAGCTTCTGCAGAAGGACCGCTCCGATACCAATTGTTGGGAAAAATACTGAGAGGGGGGGGTGAATCAGTATTTAGGGCAAACTGAAACTTTTTACTTTTTCATGCTCTAAAACCCATACGCTACTTTTCTGAAGTCAACTAGCGTATACACACGAATATCCTTCATAAAACTCGCGTATACACAGAGATCTAATTATGCCATTAGTTCTTCACTTATATCATTCCATCATTCATTCATTAGATGTTCTATAAACAGTAAACATGTGCAGTAAGAACAGAATAAACCATCACACAAAGCATCACACATGAACACCAGAATTTTAGGTGGAAACCCAAGTCGGGAGAAAACCACCGCTGCAGTTGCTCAGCCTTCAATATTTTATTATAGAGAAAACATCTTACAACATATGTGTTGGTGCAAACTCCTACCAGCACGCAGGCACCCACCTGCGCTCGTTTACCAGCCTCTCCTGGAAGGGAGCTCCAACCCCCTGACTCGTTTACCAGCCTCTCCTGGAAGGGAGCTACGACCCCCCGATCTCGTTTACCAGCCTCACCTAGAAGGGAGCTACGACCCCCTGACTGAAGGCTACAACCCTCAGCACCTCTATGGACCACGTTTCATCAATTTTCACACTGGATCCAAAGCTTCCACTAGGACACCACTTGCAGGCCACATTTCATCATATTTTCAGACTGGACCCTTTCCATACTTTTAAGCAAATTAACCATGAAATGTATACATATAACTCACCTACGTATACGTAAACCAGCTGGTAGCCGCATTAGACATTTCTTACCACAGACTTCAGCAAACCCTAGTTTGCATACGCGCTTTCCTTTCTCTGATGTCGCGTATATACGCGCTTCCGTTCACATAAACCAGCGTATGCCTCTGTACATATTACAGAGCTCATTTCATTGCGCATATGCGCTTTCTCTTCAGCGAAGCCGCGTATATACACGCTTCCTCTGTGGCGAACTAGCGTATAGATCTTCAACCATTATAGAGTAGCATACTTCTTCAGATCAGATATTTAGTTCAGATTTACCCTTTTACTTCAGACAGATGTTCGCCTCATCTCAGATCTAAGCCTTCCATAAACAGATCTAGCAGATACAAATACATTCAGATCTAGATATTCCGCTTCATCATTTCTTCATAGGTGCATCATATATTCAGATCTATTATCAAACCTTTACCCTTTTCATACAGATATACTTCACAGAGAAGTATTCACTCAAGCTCAGACATCTTTCTCCCACACTCATGATTTGCACAATGAATTTTTTCTCTTTATATAGGTTTACCCTTTTTCAATACCATGAGCCCCTTTTTCAATACCATGAGCCAAAACAATACCATGAGCCCAAAACTACATTACTTCCGATGGTATTCCTGGACGGGGTCATTTAGACGAATCATTACCCAATACAATGGGTCAATATCATGGTGGTTACCCCTGGTTTTGCACTTTATGAGCGCTTTTTCCCATACGCGACTTGGCACGTTGTTTCCCGCGTGCATACGCGACTTCTCCTAGGAAAATCCGCGTATGCCTTGAGACATACTCTTTTCATCATAGATCTAGCACATACTGAAATCCTTTCTTCATTACCTTCTGTACTCTCTGTAGATATATCAGATTTTCATCTTTAAACAGGTTCATCAAGACATATTCTATCAAGCACAACTTCATCAAGTAAGTTTCCATCATCTTCATCAGGTGGGTTTCCATTCAAGAACAACTCTCTACATCATATTGTCAACAAACATCATATCACATGAGTTTTACATCATTTATCAAGTCCATCAAGTCAAGAATAACTTCATCAGGTGTATTGCCATCAAGGACAACACATGCCAACAATCTCATGTCTTCATCTTCATTCAGTGGGTTGCCATCAAGGACAACACTTTGCATCATATTGCCAACAATCTCCCCCTTTGGACTTGATGGCAACCACGATGGTGTTTGATCACCACAACAGATAGGTACATTAAGAATACAATGACACCATATCACTCTCCATTTTTGACACCATTCTTTCTCTTTATTCAAACACCATGTCACTCTCCCCCTTTGACATCAAGGGCAAAGGGAGGATCAAAACCAACACACTCTCCCTCTTTTCTCCTCATGTAGAAGAAGCGTTCTGCAGATCTGATGTATACTGAAGTGACCAAGCTCCCCCTGAGTTCATGTTGAATCTTCAAACATATTTTTCAATGAAGTGCATGACTCTATGAACTTCCTATCACCAAAGACTCATACTTACATCAAAGATCCAACCAAGTGGATTTACATATGAGACTCAAATGCCCAACCAAGTGGGTTTACATATCTCAACTCAGCTACTCAACCAAGTGGGTTTACAATTTTGACTCAGTTACCCAAACAAGTGGGTTTACAAAATTTGACTCAGCTACCCAACCAAGTGGGTTTACAAATTTATCAAGTCCTTACATGACTGAATATTCCAATTTTACATCACGGATCTCTACATGACCTTTTCATCAAACTACAAGAATAACTTTAAGACCAACACCAGAAAGACCTCAAGAAAGAAAACATATTCCAAAACCATCATAATGCCAACAATGCATTATACTCAGCAAAGCTAATGCTCCCCCTGAATCTGTGCATCCAAGCATCCTTTTCATATGACTAAGGCTCCCCCTTAGTTTGTGCATCCTGAACACTTTCACCAAAAAATCATTAAGGCATCTTTATCAAACCATTAGAAATAGAATTCTGAGAACTGGAACACCACCAGAGATACCAAACAGTATCAGAGATACCAAACAGCACTACAGCTATGCTGAAGAGAGCTGACTCCAGGCAGAAATTTGTCAGCAATCATACATACGGAGTTTTATGTGCATGAACTCGCGTGTATACGCGACTGTGTTTCAGGAAATCCGTGTATCCAATACCTTCTCCTATATTTTAACCAGATCTGATCCTCTATGAGGCAAAGACAGTGTTCAGCTTCTTTCTGAGATATTTGAAAGCTTCCATGGAATACAGATAGATAGAACAGTGGGGTTGTGTCTTCAAGCGTCATCCAATGGTTGTAGAATAAGCACATTAGCAACCAAGCCTTCAGATTCTTTGCAGCATCAATACAATCTTTCCAAGAGAAATTATCATACCAGAACAACATCTTCAAAGATGTGTCAATCATCCATGTGGTCCAGTATCACCATGATCTTTAAGATTTAACATGAAGTAACATATGTAGGCAAAAGATCTCAACCATAGTAACAAACTCTACATGATCTATTCTTATTTCTGAATCAAACGACATCCAACTCATCCATGCGTGAGCACAAAAGATACTTACTGCCAACCAGGCTCAAAATCTCATCATAATAAACCATGTACCAAGTCATCATCATTTGAGCATGAGTATCACAAAAACCAAAGAATAAGCGCCATACTGCCAACAATGCAATCATTAGTATTCAACTCCGTCGCTCCCCCCGAACTGCTCCTTCAACTTGTGCAACCCGAATACGTTCATCAGAAGTCATCAAAGAACAATCTCTCGATGAACCGCCCTTATCTCCGAATTATAAGACTTTCATCTCAACAATGAATACTCTTCATCAAAAAGCAAACAGGACTCATCCACAATCTTCAACATAAGAAACCATGTATCATATCATTATTATTTAGAACTGAGAAACTAAGCTAAAATTGAGTCAATAATACAGTTATTAACAGTCAGACTGATGCTCCCCCTGAACCTCTGCTCCAGATCTTCAACTATCATATAAATTCTTATCATCAATGCATACGCGACTGTGTCTACTGGAACTCGTGTGTATACGAGACTTTTGTTAATAGAACCCATGTATGGAAAGTGAAGCATAGAAATTTTTCACATTCCTTCATCTCCCCCTGAACTTGTACTTCCTGTACCTGTCTTCTTCATATCAGATGCTCTGTCAGAAATACATATAACCAGAATAAACAAATCAACCATGAGAGACATCATACATTGCTCTCCCCATGACGATACATTACTAAAACTCATAATGTATCCCACATCATTCCGCACCAATCCGAGAAGTAAGTCGGGCGGATGATCGCAGAGGGTCAATATTCCCTACGTTCGATCTGGCCCCTCCATCTTTTTTCCAAATTTTCTTGAACTTTCTATTTGTGTGTCGGAAGTTATCCAATTTCGATATCCGTGTAGGTTTTAACCCCGAAATTTAAATATCTACACACGATTCTTATAACAAAAAATAAACAATAGCAAGAGCATAAAACATAAAAACAAATAAACACAGAGATTTTCCCCTGGATCCCAAATCGGGATGACCAGCTTGATTTTTCATTATATTCCTTTTAGTGTTACAACACATATATATACATGCCGGAGCATACATAAACCCCAATCCATTAACCCTGGATTAGAACATAACCGTAGTTCCCTTGACCGGATCTACAAAAATACCAGGGGCCGAAAACCATCGAACCCCAAAACCATGTGCAAAACCATGCACAAAACCATGGGCGGATCCGCCTATGATCAAGACCAGCTTGCCATGGATCTGAGCAAGCTTTTATAGATGAGGAAGGAGGGAGTTGGGATCCCTATTATTATGGGACTGGCCCTATCAACAAGGAAGGTTCCATAGAAGGTGGCAAAACCACTTCCCTTCCATAGAACTCCCGCAGCCAAACCTCCCAACTCAAGATAGGCAATGGTTGTGAGTTTGTTTGAACTCAACTTCCGCCATCCATATTTAAAAAACAGTCCCTAAAATGGGTAGCGCGATTGCTGCTCTATGACAGAGCGCCAAGTGGCGCGACCTCTTTACAGGATTTCCCTGATTGGCGCGAGCACTGAACTGTCTACCCGCGCCAATGCAAAAGAGCTGTTTTTCATGAGTTTTGCAAGGAGATGTCTCAAGGGAAAATGAAGCTCATACTCAGAGGGATGCATTGATGATGTTTTCAAGGCATGATAGTGTTCACAGGTCACATAATGGGTCCTCCATTGTGCAGGACGGGGAATGGTAGGGACGGTGACAAATTACTGTGTAACAGATGCCCCCTAAAGCATGAGGCCCGAGAGAGAGAGGGGTGAAATGCTTTACGAGAACATGTCCAACTGAAGGCCCGCCGTCGGAAAACCTGCACAGAAAGATACAACTGATATCTCAAGTACATGATGTATATAGATGGTATGGACGCAGCCATCCGAACGGAGTATGCTATAATCCGGATCTAGGGTATGAGGCAATGACATCAATCATTGAGTCATGTACATAATGACAACAATCCACAATCGCGACTGGACTGAGACGTCAGATCTTTGGCTCCATCTCGCCAAGCAGTACAGTTCAGCATCGAATGTGTGAGTGATGTCGGAACATACGAGAACATACGTCGATTACCGACCGATGATGAGAGTCGTTGCAGACGAGAGAAACCACCAATAATGACGATGGTCCTCGAGGTACTCGCGGAGTGCGATCTCGGCGTGTGAATAAATGGCGCGTCGAACACCCCATGAATCATCTAGATCGGGGCCAATAGCCATCTGCGTCGAATGCGACGGCGCCACGATAAGGCATACGGGCTCAAGGTACCATCGGGGAGTCTACAGACCAACTGGATGAGTTGAAGTCGACAGGAAGTGACCTTGATCGAAGGTGGGCCATAATGATTCCCACATCATCGACACGAGACAGAGGAACATAATGTTTTGTTGTGAATCGGGATCATATGAGAAACAGAGGAAGGTTGATATTCGCAGAGGCCAACTTCTCTTGAACATATAAACGGCACGACAATGGACTTGGCAGTATTTGACATCAACAGATCAAAGGTCATGGCGACGAGGCAGTGAACAGATGAGAGGTCAAAAGAGATTACCCAAACCCATGGAAGCAAAGTGAAGCAACGAGATGAGATGTCCCCAACCCGACACGAATGCGGACAAGTGCCATGTTCAAGAGCGACATACTGCCGACGACAACGACGATAGTTCCATTTTTTCCCCCACCATTTCTGGCGAGTACCCCAATTATTTTTGATAACAAGCTTGAAGGGGATAGCATATGCTTGTGATATAAGTCCGCCCTTCGGGCGAATCCATCCTAGTGCATTTAACGAGTCCTAGGAAGGAGAAACTCGGAGAACGTCATTGCGACGGAATCCAATGTCATCAGGGTTTAACGAGTCTGACAAAGGTAGAACTCGGCGTCTTTTCATGTTTAGAGAGTTTGAAAAGACAGCGGAAAAGAAAACTCCACAGGTCCCTTTTCGTAAATAGTTCCCCAGATCCGAAAAGGTAGAAAACAATATCCGGGAAAACCTCCTAATCGCGATAGGCTAGGGTATTCCTTTTTCGTAATCGATCCAGCCCAGCCCGAAAAAGGGTTAAACTTATACTGGGTGAATGTCGATTCGTGTCCATTTTAACGAGATCGAAACGACAAGGGCCTCGACGATCTTTTCATATTTAGAGAGTCAGAAAAGAGCTGAAAGATGACTCCAGAGTGACTTTTTCGTGTATTTACCGAGTCCGAAAAAGTATAAAATACAACTCGTTTCCACCTTCTAAGTCGCAAAACCTGTCACTGCACATACCCAACAAGCGTAAAATCCATTTTCGACATAATACATGCAAATATTTGACAAGAAATAACTTTTAAAACACATTTTAACGTCGAAAAGTTATAAATATGCCCAATGGTAAAAAATGAAATTACTTTTTACTATTTACCTTGTGGAGAGTAGCAGTGGTCCATTTGGAGCAGAATCTTCTGACGGCGATTGCGACCGATCCAGGCAACCATTCAGCGTCTCGTCTGTGACAGGTAAGAGGCGCTCCTTTTCTCTTTCTTTCCATGTATTTTTTAATGAATTCCCTTAAAAAACCAGCTCTGTAAGGGCACTCTTGAATTTTTAGGGCCGACCCAAGTGGCGCGGGTATCGGGCACGGACCCGCGCCACTGAGCTCTTTTTATCAAAGGGCCCGCGCCACGTGGCGCGACTGTCAGCAAAACAGTCGCGCCAGCGGCGCAACCCAAATTTCCGCCTAAAAAACCTCTATTTATGCCAAATTTCTTGAATTTTTAAGCTCACAGAAGATCTAATTAGGGGCTTTGAACCATGTGAATGCAGATAAACAGTCAGAATGGTGATTGAATGGAAGGAACGGGAACACGGAGATGAGGACGAAGAGGCCATGCAAAATGAGAATTGCATGAATGCTCTAAGGGACTGTGGCTTAAAGAAATTCTTCCTCACGCCATGCTTACGAGCTCGGCCTGAGCTCCTCCAATATTTGATCAACCTCTGGGATGAAAATGACCAGGTATTCAGAATACGAGACCAGGTGTTGGAATTGGAGGTCACCGACATTTACTTTGTTACTGGATTATCCCGCAGGGGTCCAATCCCTGTACTGACTGGGAGCAGACCATCAGGGGAGAAGATGGAAGAAGTAATGACGCGGGTGTGCCGTGGGGCACAAACAGGAACAGGGAGTAAGAAGGTGTACATCTCGACCATCCCCGACCTAGCATTGAGAGTTGTACTCCACACCATTACGCGGGCTGCTGGATCGCAGGCACCGCACGAGGCTACAAAGACTCAACTCTTACTGGCCTCAGAATGCATGGGTCCCCGACTGTATGACTGGGCAACAGCTGTCACCATTAACATGAAAAGGCAGCTCACAAAGTGCAAAAAGGGCAAACTGAAGCAGTTTGGGTATGGTTCCATCTTGGTTTCGTTCATTCTGGAACGCATACCAACCTTCCAGGGCCAAGAGGCCCCTGTGGCGAGTCCAGTACCACGAGAGCCGAGAATGGCTCGCTGGGCAGCACTGATGCCCAGATCTGGAGGCGGGCAACAGATGTCCTGGAAGCCCGAGTTCTTGAGATGGATACGGCGCCAACTGATCGTTGTGGAAGATTGGCCCTATGCGGGAACTGACTTTACAGGGGACCCGGATCTCCCGCTACCAGAAGGAGACCACTGGGACGAAGAGCTGGGTAAGACCTCATATTTTTGATTTTATGTTTATATGATTTTTTGTTAATACACGGTTGTCTTAACACAAACATACATGCATGCAGATGTAGGACCTGAGAGACCAGCCGGGATGTCTCCTATCTTCCGGAGGACACAGCTCGCCCCTGAGATCCAGGGGGAAGGTGCCGGAGGAGGGGCACTGGTTCAGAACCTAGAGGGGATCGTTCATGGGATCCCAGACTATGCCCGACTGTCAGATGTACCACTGGAGTACCAGCGCCATACGGTGGGAGTCCCGAATCGGCTCCACCGAATCCTGAGGCGGCTAGTGCGTGCAGTAACGTGCTATCATGAGCACCATGCTGATTAGTCTCTAGGATTTAGCCACACCTATTTTTTGAGAGACTCAGTGTCTCCGGATGTATTAAGACACTTATGTATATTTTTTTAGTTTTATGTGACACACTTCTATGTAAACATTTCGATATCTATATATGCATATCTATTTCTGGATGAGTCTTCTTTACATGTGATGATGATTTATAAATTGCGCAAATGTCTATCTAACACCAAATTTGCTACTGCATCTGTTAATGTATTCAAATGCCTGGGTATATGATGATATGTAATATATTCGAAATTCCTTTCCAGTAATCGAATACGCAAATACAATCGTAAAATGGACGGGTTTCTTACCGAATAGTGCCCGTTCAGCTGCAACACTACAAGCTGTGAATCTAGGTACACGAGAAATTCACGGATACCAAGGTTTACTGCCTCGGTTAATAATTCCAACACAGCGCTATATTCCGCGATATTGTTCGTGGTATGTCCTAAACAAACACCTTGCAGGTCGATCAACTCACCAGCAGGATCGTAGATTACCCAGGCTGCAGAAGACAGATTCCTGGTACTGCGGGAGGCACCGTCTGCGAAACCAACAAATGGATGAGTAGACATCTGCACAACCAGGAAGACCCGATCAGCAGAAAGACGTTTACAAAGCACACCACACCATGCACACAAATGACAATCACACACCTATGTACACACACCACACCAAGAAATCATTTCAGGCATAGTACTTCTTAAGGTACAGCCCATTTCTGGGCTGCGCCAATGGAACTCCTTCGTAGTCTATAAGCTCGTAGGCCCCATTTTTCAAAACACGTTTTACTATGTAGGGACCGTGCCACATGGGCTGGAGTTTACCGGCACCAAGCTTATCATGTGCCTGATCCTACAAGAGGACTAGGTCTCCTTCAATGAAAGAACGGGGAGAAACATATTGATCAAAATGAGATTTGACCCTCTTCTTTTGTGCTTCGATAATCAAAGCAGCTAGACGACGGGTTTCATCCAACCGTTCGAGATAGAGAAGACGCTCTTCCTCAGGAGAAGTATCCGGTAAGAGCTCCACAGCTAATTTGAGCGAAGGAATTTCACATTCAACCAGCAAAGTAGCTTCCAGACCATACACCAGTTGGAATGGTGTGAATCCGGTTGCACTTTTAGCAGATGTTCGGTACGCCCAGAGAGCTGAGAACAGTTGGAGATGCCAACTGGATTTATGAATCCCAACTGTTCGTTGAAGCATAGTGACCAAGACCTTGTTCACCGCTTCAACCCGACCGTTCGCTTGAGGGTAGTATGGCGTTGAGCTGTCGTGACGCAAGCCCAACGCAGCTGTCAGCTCCGCCATCATGTAATCACGGAAATGAGTACCGTGATCAGTGACGATGGCTTGAGGAACCCCGAATCGTGCAATAACATGGTTGAATAAAAATGAAGCAGCCGTTCTTCCGTCAGCAGCTAGTGTAGGCATCGCCTCGGCCCACTTAGTGAAGTAGTTGACGGCGACAATGATATACGCATGCCCCCCGGCCGAGTGAGGGTTACACGTCATAAAATCTACACCCCATTTCGCGAAAGGGCCGACGGTAATAACGGGATGCAAAGGCAACGGCGGCGCGCGCATCTTGCGCTGAAAAATCTGGCACGGATGGCATTTTCGGACTGCAGTGATGCAATCCTTGAATATAGACGGCCAGAAATAACCTGCCCTCAGAATCTTTTGGGCAGTGGCATATCTGGACATGTGTCCACCACAGGCGCCACTGTGGCAGTCATTCAAGACTTTCTCAGCCTCGTCCAAGGTAAGGCATCGTCGGAGCACCGAATCTACTCCAATATGATATAGGGTATCTCCCACTATGCGGTAGGGTTGGGACTGGTGCCGAATCCGACGGCGTGCAGCTTTATCCAACTCAGACCGAAACGTCGCGGTCTGAAGATACACTATGATGTCTCCGTACCAAGGATCACGAGTATCGATAAGAAACAACGTTTCGTCCGGAATATGATCTTCAGAGTGTTCAGGAAGAGAGTCTGTAGGGAGAGAACAAATCAAATCCGCGAAGACCAGTGATTTAGTTGACTTGGCAGTGGTGAACTCCAAATCAAACTCCTGCAGGATGACAATCCATTTGGAGTACTTGCCCCCCAGCAATTGTCTGGAAAGAATATACGTCATGGGGTTGCAGTCGGAAACCACTGTGATCGTGCGCAAAAGGATGTAATGGCGGAAGCGCTGTACAGCGTGTACGGCTGCTAAGGCCAACTTCTCAACATGTGCGTAACGCGTTTCCGGGTCGAGAAGGTTCCGAGAGAGGTAATAAACAACATGTTCATCACCGTTCTTGTCATCCTGCACCAAGACCATGGCGATGGTGCTTAATGCGGCGGCTAGATACAAAGTCAAGTCGCGGTGGTAGTCCGGAGGACGAAGCAACGGAGCATTGACGAGCAATGTCTTCAGCTTCTCAAAGGATTCTTGAGCGATTTCGTCCCAATGAAAGGGAACATTTTGCTTTAACAAACGAGTGAATCCCTTGGCCACCTCGGCGTAATTCGGGATGAAGCGTCTAAGAAAATTCGCTTTCCCTTGCAGACTCTGCAACTGATAAAGGGAGGAGGGTGACGGGAGATTTATAATGGCCTCAACTTTCAGAGGGTCGAGGCGAATTCCGTCTTTCGAGACTATAAAGCCTAAAAGACGGCCAGAGTCGACGCAGAAGACGCACTTATGAGGATTCAGCCTAATATTGTAGCGTCTGCAACGAAGAAATATCTGGCGAAGATGTTCCGGATGATCCTCTCGCTTACCCGAATGGGCGGGCAAGTCGTCCAGATAAGGCTGGACAATATGGCGAATATCATGAAAAGCATATGACATGGCACGTTGAAACGTGGCGCCAGCGTTCTTTAAGCCGAACGGGAGTTTTTTATATGCAAAAGTGCCCCACGGACAGATGAATGTGGTCTTATGTTGATCCTCAGGTGCAATGTTAATCTGGTTGTAACCTGAGAAACCGTCCATTAAGGAGTAGATCTCACTTCCGGCGCAATCGTCGATAATCTGATCGATAAACGGAGTGGGATAATTGTCCTTCGGACAGGCGCAATTGATATCGCGATAATCGACACAGACTCGAATGGTACCCTGCTTTTTATCGACAGGGACGATATTGGACACCCATTCTGTAAGGGGGATAGGATAAATAAACCCCGCGTTCAGAAGTTTTTCAACCTCTGCCTTGATAGCGGCAGCTTTCCGAGGATGCATGGGACGCAAGCGTTGGCGCACGGGTTTCGCACCTGGATAGGTTGGAATCTCGTGCACGAAAATACTAGGATCAATTCCCGGCATTTCCTCGTAGGACCATGCAAAAACATCTCTGAACTCTTTGAAAAGTTCCGTATAAACCTGGATCTCTTCGGGAGAACAGGTCACACCCACGTGAATGTTCTCAACAATCCCTGGTTTGACAGAGATGTTGATAGGAACCGTTTGAGTAATGTTACTCAGATTGCCTTCCGAAAAGACCTCATGCGTCAAGAGCGGTGTTTGAAGAGGAGGGGAAGGAACCTGAGTAGCATAGCGCTCTAGACAATCCGTCATTGCCCCCAAGCTAGGCATAAACGAGGAACGATGATGCCCATCGCCCCAGGGTAGCTCCTCCAGAGACATAGTTTCAATGATAGCCTTATCTGAGGGAAAAGTCTCTCTAAGAGGATCAGGCGAATCAGCCTGACCAAGCCAGGGGGATTGTGAGTAGACGTCAAGAGCCATGCTCATCGGAGCATGCTGAGGAGGTGGAGGGTCCGATGCAGCAACAATCTCACAGTAGCTGATCTCTACTGGCGTTAAAGGCATGGACTCTCCAAACTCATATACCTGCTCAGGTGTAGGAATCAGCCAGGGGTCATCAGTTCTGGACAACATGTTGACTTGAGCGGTATTCGGTGGCGGCGCAGGGAAAATACCCATGAGGACTGGGTCTTTGAAAAGACCAGGTCCTATGCTGTCTGGGGGATTCGGAATTTGATCCACATACGGCACGTTGTTCTCGGAGCTGGAGGTAAAAAATGACAACTGGTCTATCGTGACAATCTTGCCCTCGTGAGGGAACTTGATGAATCGAAAGACAGTAGACGGCACGCAGAGCATGGCATGGGTCCAGCTGCGGCCAAGAAGTATGTTGTAGTTGAGTTTAGCGTCAACTACTTCTACTTCCAGGTTGACGGTTTTTCCCTGTAATGTAATCGCCAGACTCTCGAGAACTCCCAGGGGTTTAGATTCCCGGCCATCAAATGCCTCAAGGGCATTGGGAGATGACGATAAAGTTGGGGAACCGATGGCTCTCCAACAAGCGGAGGACATAACACAAGTAGATGCACCCTCATCTACGACGGCTCTATGAACGTCCAGGCCGTTAATCCTGACTTGAATAACCAAAGCGATTTGATGTGGAAGCCGGGGAGTAAAATTCTCCAGATCAAAGGTGAGAAGGCTCGAATCGGCGGGATCAATACCACCGATGGCAGACAATAAAGCCTTCCGTTGTGAAGGACAACTCTGAAGAACCTCGAGTGCAGACATGGCACATGGCGCCTGTGCCAGATCCTCAACAATACTGTAATGTTGAGCGGCATGAGCGTTTGGATTATAAGAGGATCTCCGAAGAACACCCTTGGGAGGTGGCTTCACAACGGGTTCGAGAGTCGGCTTCTCGATTTCCAATGAACCAGAAGCAGGTGGGGGAGGCGGTCCTTCCGCCACTGCCTTCCCGGGTGCCTGCTGCTGATTATTGTAATCCTTGGACCTCGTAGCGATAGTGATAGGTGCATTAGTCTTCATCATGAAAACTTGAGACCCAAACGGTGCAGATGATGAACCTTGTTCGACCATCCGGGTCTGCTGAGATGGAAATGGCTCCTTTAAAATAGCCGGAGTTCCCTTTGAGCCTTTAAGAAGTTGACTGACTTCGGATCGTCTTGGACAATCTTTAGTGTAATGGTCACCTTCACAGATGAGGCAAGGAAATTTCGGCTTACGTTGTGAGCCATCCTCAGATTGAGATTTAGATTCCGGTTTTGGGGCATCAGATTTTGATTTGCCTTTGCCCTTCTTCTTCCCCTTGGAGGATTTGTCCGCAGGATTGGCCTGAACGGCATTTACCTCCGCGGTTTTACCAGAATCGGATGAGGCGGGATTGGCAGAGGGATTATTGGAAGAATTAGCCTCCTGCTTCCCATTCGAAGACTTCTTCGAATTTTGAGAAACAGAACCAATGACACCATCCACGGAAGGGGTGGGTTGGGTCTTTTTGGCTCCGGGCCGTGGTGCATCAGGCAGGATGTCATAAAGCGTGCCAGATTGCGAATAAACCAGATCCAAGTACTGGGCACGCGCGATAGCTTGTTCCTCCATCACACACGCTCCCATCGCGATATCCTGAGCGATTTTATTCACAAAGGAGGTGGTGAACCAGTGAGTCAAAATCTGATCAGGTATGTGAAACTTGATCAGTCGACGACGGCGCCGCCACTCATGGATGTGATCCGAGATGTGAGTGGTTGTATCCTGCTTCAAGGAAGACAGGAGGTGCGTCCCAGTCTCATACCGGACTGGTAGCTGGAAATACGTGAGGAAAGCCATAGCTAACGAGTTGAAATCTTGAAAAATACCACGGGACAGCTCTATATACCACTTAGCAGCAGCTCCTGTTAACGTACGCTGGAAAAGACGCAAACGAACCGAATCGTCAGTCCAAGAGTTAGACGAACACCAGAGGTGATACGTCATCACATGCGCCTGGGGGTCTTCTCCAGATTAACCCTCAAACTTGGGACAGTCTCCTGGTATCTTGGTCGGAACCGGGGGCCAATATGGATTATGAGCATTCGGATCATTGGTCAACTTCGAAACGTCCGGTAGATCCAAGGTAGCCAGGAACGGCAATGGAGGGTTAATTCCCATGCCAGTCCCAGAATAAGGTCCGGTACCCATGCTCCACGATGGTTGTGAATATCCACGCCCCCATGGAGTTACATCCGTAGGATACAATAGTAGAGAGCCTCATTCGTATAACGAGGCCCGGTTGGTTCTTTGTGCTTATTATGTGGGGCACGATAACCGGGGTTCGGGCCACAGTTGAAACGTCTGCCCGTATAGCGGCGTTTGGTTGGGCTGTGAGCATAGTTCGACAGTGAGGAGGAGGATGCGAGAGCCTCCAGTGGTTATAGTTCGGTTGAGACTGACCATGAGGATAATAACCACTCTGAGGATGAGTAGGCTGCTGATAAGTGGAACCCTGCGGAGCTTGGTGCGTAGGGCGCAGCTGTTGATTTCGCTGCGGCATTGAATGAACAGGCTGTTGAGAAGAGTGAACGGAATGAGAGGGTTGTCCTTAATGAACAGGTTGGCCTGACTGAGAGGGCTGGCCTGAATGACCAGGCTGGCCCGGATAACCAGGCGGCACTGGTTCCGCAGGTTGACCTGGTTGTAAGTGAGCCCCAGGTTGTACCGGATGAGTCGGTTGGCCTGGAGGCG